>JANPWX010000473.1:377679-436771 GCA_024734555.1 Trochalopteron elliotii | reverse complement strand
AAACACCGATGTTCTCTTGGACCGTCTGGCGATGGGAAGACCCCGTTAATACAGAGTAATTTCAGAACCCACTCCTGGCCTTTTCCCTTCCCTCTGGAAAGGTCCGAAAACGCCACCGCCTTGTCCCGCCCCAGCCCGGCTGCCCCGTCCCACCGCCCTGTCCCGCCCCTCAGCCCGGCTGCCCTGTCCCACCGCCCTGTCCCGCCCTCAGCCCGGCCCCTCAGCCGGTTCCGCCGTGGCTCCGAGGGTCAGACCGGGCCCACGGGGTCACCCCGTCCAGCGCGCACGGGCCCGGCGGGGGCGGCGCTCAGGCGCCACCTGGCGGCACTGGGGCGACTCGTCCTTCATGACGGGCGGGCCCTGCCCGGTGATTAAAATGGATAAAGAGGGCAGCAAGTAAGGGTCCCGACAAACGGAGAGCGTTTTCGGACCTTTCCAGAGGGAAGGGAAAAGGCCAGGAGTGGGTTCTGAAATTACTCTGTATTAACGGGGTCTTCCCATCGCCAGACGGTCCAAGAGAACATCGTGCGAGAGCAGATTTGGGGCCGGTGAAAGACTGTGGTTTTGCTAAACGTGACCCTTGCTCCCTGGCCCACATCTGCCCTATTGCTCTGGCTGTTCATGGGCCGACACCAAAGGGAGAGGTGGGTCAATAAAAACGTGATCTAAAGAGGAGAAAGTCCTGAGCTGCCCGGTAGTCGTGGCGTGGGGGCTGCGGAGAGGATCCAGCCCCGGAACGAGGGCGGCTGTGAGGCAGGGAGAGAGAGAAGGGACAGGGACAGTACAGCGCTTACAGAGCACAGTTAATGTTATCACCTCCGCTAGCAGCCTTACAACTCGCACCCAACTTCTAGACTCCGAAGAGGGGCTCTGCTGTGCTGTGTTTTATGTGTCCCAGCACTCGGTGCTCTTGGGGCTGTGGTATCACTTGGAACACGCTCACTACAATAGTGAAAAAATGAATCATTAAGTCTGAAGGGCTTTTTTCAGTGCTGCATCAACCTTGTGGCAGATGGAGACCTACGTGGCACAGCCTCCCTATTCACCACATGGCAATTAAAAAAAAAAAAAAAAGATAATGTGTTGGCTCCTAACAGTACCTTCTTTTTGTTTTCAAAAGTGTCCATTCTCTGTGCTATCATTATAGGCCGCTCTGGTGTGTTTTCCATGAGGGTTTTAGATGTCAGGATAAGGCAAAAATCTATAATGATCATTATTCTGTGTTTTAAGGACTCTGAACAAAAAGAGTCACATTGTTGGGCTAAGCATTCTTAGCGTTTCGTGTGTGTTGTTACAGAGACAAAATATTAGAGTAGCAAATACTATTTCCTGACACATTTTAGAATATGTACATATGCTTGTATTCTGTTGTACTTTCCTTTGATATGTATTTCAGAAAAGCAATAGTGCATTTCCTGTCTCCCTAATAACAGTTGTAGCTTTTAATATGCAACAGCAAATCTTGCAAGTGTTATGATCAATATAAAACCAGCTTGAATCCTACCAGTCCATTATTTTTAAAAAAAAAAGAATTTCTTAACCTTTCATATCTTGGGGTCTTCCTGCTGAGCCCACTCCTGCAATGATGAATGATAGAATCTCTGAAGTTTGCAATGGAAAGGATAGGAAATAATCTCTGTTTATTTGTGCATTATTACCATAAAAGAAGTAACAAAGATCTCAGAAGGAATTTGTACCATTCCCCTACTTCCTGTTGGTACCTAGGACTGAGAGCATTCCCTTCTTCCTACAGAGAAAGCTACATTTATTATCAGAAACAAGTTTATATTAAAACTTTAAAGCCATTGTTCTACTTTAATGAAACCACTTAAAAGCTATAGTTTAATAAAAGCTACTGTACGAACCAAAGAACAGTTAGAATCTCTGTTATGTAGAAATGTAGTAAATTGACAATATGTTAGGGGGCTTTTTATAAAGATGTATAGGATCAGACACTATATCAGAGTAGCTGGAATGATGAAGAAAAGCTCTATTTCTGCTTATACCTGGTAAATGAATCATTTTTATGATTTAAGTAAGAGAAAAAGCCATGGCATCTTATGGCATGGTTTGTTTCTTTCCATTTGAGATGGTGCATGAATCTAGTGTATCCAAAGGAGTCAAGAACTACAAATAAAATTCCAGTCGTAATTCTGCCAAACAAAGAAGTTTATGTAGTAAACAATACATAAACCAACAATAGTATAGAAATACATACTACATCCATGCCAGATTAAGTTATTGGTGGAATTAATAATCACATAATCGAGACAGAAAAAGAGAGAATTGAATTTTGTGCCAGACACCAACTACATGTAGTCTTTCTTGTTTAACACTTTTAAAAACAGGAAGTTACTATTTATAGATCCTGCAGTAATTCTAGGTGTCAGATGGTAAACATACAAAAATAGCACATTTCAAGATATTGAATTATTTCCCAATCCAAAAAGCATGCTGTTATTAATAATTGCTTTATTCTTGAAAGCCTTGCACATAGGAGAAAGTGCACTAGTGCTTCTCTTGATTTAAATATATCTACTTCTAGAAATAAAAGTAAAATCTGTGCAGAAGATCTACAAATGATAGATTTCATTGTTCTTTGCCATTAAACAACACTATTATTTACAGTTATTTGGAAAAAAACCCCACTAAACAACGATATTGTTCAATTAATACACCCCAGGAAAATTAAAGTTACAAGACTGTGATTCAGCAAAGATTTTAAGCAGCTTCATAATTTACCTTCGCTTACAGCAAGTCGTACGACATTTTCTTTCTGGGGGAGTCATTCTCTCCAGCACATTCAGTTAGCTGATGTAAATAAAATGCATGGGGGATATACACAGCCCCATGACTGTGCCAAGGTCCTCACTGCCCACACCTCAGGGTGGGCAGTAAGGGACTCTAATATTTGCACATCCATTTGTTCAAAGGTTGTTTGATATGTGTGGGTGACTCCTGTTTCCTGTACAGAAATCACTTTTATACAGCCTGGTGTAAATGTTTGTGTCCAGGAAAGCTACACTGCAGCGAGTACAAATCTCCACACCATTACTGCCTCGAAATCATGTGTTTTTAAAAGATTGCAGGACAATGAGGAGCCACATTCCCTCCTGCCACATCTATACAATGTTTACAGGTTTGTGCCTGGGAAATGTCAGTAAATCTCTTGACTGTCAGGGGGTTCCAATTCTGCAATAATCAAAATTATGTGTCAGTACAGAAACTCCTCTTAAAATTACTCTCGTGGTTTTTAAATAGATATTTCAAAAGTCTAGGCCTCACTCTCAGTTACATTAGAATAACCCCATCAACTTCAATTATCTTAAAATAATATGAAGATCAGAGACTTATCATTGTCCACTTGCTGCTGTCTCTGTAATAGAACACTGTGGGCATCAGATTTAGCTTTTTTCTGTGGAAAATGATTTCTCTTTCATACTTTTAATAATGAGATCTAACATAGAATCAAAGTGACTTTTAAGAACATCCTATTTGTTCCTTTTTGATAATTTTTTCTTCTTAATATACCCTAAAAACTTTAACCAAAATCTCAAATAATGAGATCAAAACTATTTAAATTAGAATACATGTCTAGACTATTGAGTTAGGCCTCCTTCAGTCATACTAAATAATACGAGCTAGAGAACCATAGCTTCCAGCCAGGTCTTTTGTGTATTTGGACAAGCTTTATCAAGCCCAAGTTAAAAACTGCATTAAACTGCATGAAAGTTTTATTCCTAATGTGTGTGATACCATTTCATCTATAACCTTGCCCAATTTCAGTCCTGCTTTGGATATCTGTGTGTGTTATCCCCAGTGGTGAAATTTGCCATCTCAGTATCTCCTGGATCTTCAGTCTTTAGTGTAAGGATATATCCATGTCACAGGTTGAAAATTGTTTTCTCATGATAATGGATGAGTTTGAGAAAACTCACAATCAAAGAAGAAAATACAAGAGTAGCCAATTTTGCTAAAAGTATTAAATAAGACTGCTGAACTGCAGCTGGGGAAAGGGATGTTACCTGAAACTAGTTACAGGCAGGTGTATCCAGACATCCACAACTATAAGGAAGATGTGTCTCAGTGTTCCAAATTCTTGCCTTTGGATATATTCTCCTTCAGTATGTATTTTCACACAATAGGGAAAAATTAGAGAATATTCTTCTTGATCCCTTTTTTTTTTTTTTTTTTTTTAATGTGAATAATCTCTACCCAGATTTTTTTGCTGTTTCTGTGGGGTTTTTTTTCAGGAAATCTGAAATGGATGAGCCTGGTCTAACCATGACTCTGAATTTTAAATTTCTGGTTAAAACAGGGGAGTCAGTTATTTCAGCTATGGATTCTAGAGACAAAATCTATATATTCCCCTTGGATAACCAGTTTTGTGCAGGCTTACTTAACAGAACCCAGAGATGAACTGAAGAGAAGGGAATTTTCAGAATAATGTGGTTAATGGATCCCAGCATCTGTATGATACAGAAGTCTCATTTCAGAAAAAACAGCCCCGAAAAGAAACAGATTTCTTTTCAATTACAGGGTTTAAAGTCGTAGTGAGGTTGACTGAACTGGAACATTTCTAATTTACCTCTGGTGAGGATCTTGCCTAATATCTCTAATTTAAAATTCATTTTGGCTGTGATGCAGATGATGTAACATTTCTTAACTTTCCAAAGAAGGCTGTGTTTAACAAGTAAAGCTTTTTAGTCTCAGGCAAATTGCATTGTTCATGCTAATTTGCTTCCACTTTTCAAATATCAAGCTACAATAAGTCTTGTTTTTCTTTTAGAGAAGTGTTTTAGAAAATACAGTTTAATTTGTTGTATTAAACTTCATAACACAGGAGACAGAATTTGCAAGAACACTCTCCAGAAATTCCTTGTGAGGAGATATTTGTGTCACCTAGATTTAGATACCTAATTGCAAATCTGATTTGTGCACAAAAAATATATCTGTAAATTCTAACTAACTTATCAACTAATTATAGGATTTTTAAAAAATTAAATAACTTTTTAAATGATTGCCAAAGACAATCTCACCTGTCCAAGGAATGAAATAATATGGTTAAAGTTTTCAGATAAATTAGAAGAAAAAAACATTTTAGTAGAATAGATGCATTAAGTTTAATAATGATTTTAAAGCTTATAGATCCCAGTCCCTCAAGATCTTGTGTGAGTTATGAAATCCAATTTTATTCTCATAACTCTGTAATAAAGTTTTATAAATGTTATAAAAAAAGGGTTTTACTAAGAGTGAACAGAAATCTGAACTATCTGGCCAAGTAATAAAATTGCATTCCTTTGTCACTAAGTGTCAGGGAAGAAGTTTTCCTTGAAAAATTGATTGGTAAATCTTCCCTTTTCACAGAACTGCATTAATTTTTTCCTTCATAGGATAGTAGCTTTTTTAATGGGTTTTCCATTAACATCTAAGTTAACCACTAGGAAAAGAAAAGGCAAACATAAAACGAAGTGGGGGAAATAGTCAAAAAAAAAGCTTTGCAATCATTGATATATTGCATTCCAGCTTTGCAGTGTGCTCTGCTGTGCTCATTTCTTACCATTGCAATAAACAGTGTAGCTCTGGGCTGCCTCCAGCAGCACAAAAAAATCGGGTTGTGAAAACACTGCCCATTCTTATGGCAGGCTGATCCCAAATGCAAGGTCTGATATCCCTTGCCATACAAACTTGGAAAGGATCCTGTGTTTCTAAGAAAATAGGCTCATGTGCAGTGCTCTGGCAGGGGTGCTCAGGATGGTGCCTGGGTACCTCCCCACACACCTCTGTCCTGAAAAAATTACAACACATTGCTGGAAGGTGGAGCCTTTGTCATACTTTCAACTGATGATTATTTTGGGTAGAAAAATCTGATTTTAAAATGTTTTTTAATAACATACACGCTTTAGAGAATAATTGTTTTGAATAGCACACACACTTTAGAGAACAATTTTTTTGCTGCATTTGATAGCTTTTGTTGCTGAAAATCTCAAAAATCCTTTTTGCACCCTGAGTATTGCTTTTGCAACTGCAGATCAATAATTGCTTTCTTACCATTTTGGCATATTGGCATATTGGCATATTGTCCCAGTCACACCAAGGGAGTATTAAAAACAGACTGGAACTGTTAAGAGGTACCTCATTCTACCTCTTTAATTAAGAATGTTATTGCATTAATACTTGTAATTTCCTTATATGATGAGATTTAAAGAATGCCTAGAGTCTATTTTCACTTCCCCAAAACAATTGTCTTGTACTTCTATTTATACATAACAGCTTATGTGTATAATAATGACATTATTCCATACTTCTAAAGTCTGTCATGATTTGCTTGGAGACAACTTGTTTTAAAACTATGTTTCTATTAATGAATATCTTTGAAAAATATACTTTATCTCATTTCTTTTTTTTTTTTTTGCATAGGAAGCTGGAGAAACTCTAATGATTCACTGGTATTACTGTCTTATAAATTACTATAATATATTTTTCGAAATTTCACCCAGTGCTGAATAATTTTGGCAGTACAAAATGGATAATGTGAATTAAGTTTAGTCTTTAAACTAATTTTCCATATAAATGGAAACTCTGAAGAACCTCTATTTTCAACCAGAAAACTCTTCTCATGCCTTATTCCTTAGAAATTAATTATTCTGAAAGGAACAACATGATGGCAAAAAAAAAAAAAAAAGAAAAGAGGGGAGAAATAGGAAATGGAAAAAACATAATTACACTTTGTAGCACTTTGGTGAATAAAATACACGTTTCAACTAAATCAATTAGATCCAACTCCATGTAATTATCCTGAATGCAAACCCAACTTGAATTTAACTTGCTACAGGAACTGTGCAGTTTGACTGTTTCAAAAGACAGATTTTATCAGCAGCTAAAGGCACTTCAATTAAAATTGGAGGCTTAACCAGCCAGAAGCCTGCTGGCACTGCCTTGATGAGCTGTAATTCTAATTGGAAACTCTTTGCAGTCAGTGCACAGCAAAGAACCGTGGCTGTGTTTCCAGGAATGCCTCTGTTCCCTGCAGATGTTTCCTACACAGCATGTCTGGAAGGGGCTTCATGACATGCTCCATAGATGGGGAAATGCAGAACAGGTCTGGATCCACCTAAACCACAAAGTTGGTTCATTCAACTTTCATGAGAAGTCTTGATTTTCATTATTCTGTGTCCTCTGAAAAACTTTTTCTTCAGATATTTTTATTTCATTATTTTGCTGGTGGAGTTAGAATCTCCTGTCCATCCCAGCAAAGCCCAGAGGGATTGGTTATATGCAAGAACACTTTTATGTGGAGCTGACCAGCTTGAAGCACCTCCAAATGAAAGCTGTAGGAATGGTAACTTGAGCAATTATAGTTGAATCTGTTAATATATTTTAGAGCTTATGATAACTGATTCAATGCATTTGTAGCTGACAGTGTTAGAAATATCAACTCTGCTATTAGTATTTGATTATTGCTAAATAACCTCTTTTTTAATCTGTGGTTTCTTAATGTTCATAAATTGTGTAGAGTACTCTATTGCTTTTTGAGCTCTATTTCCTTAGCATGTTCCAGCCACTGAATTCAGTGTACAAAGCTCTTATGCCCTTGTACTGGGACAAATGTGTTGTGGTTCTTTTTGATTTGGTGAGTGGTTTTTGGGTTGGGTCTCTTTTTTGTTTTTTAGAGCAGAAAACCCAGGAGAGATTATAACTAACCCCAGAGAGTTCCAATTTTAGGCGAAACATCATCACAAAGCGCTAGTCTCAGTTCAATAACTGGGATACTCTAATAATTAGAATGGACACAGGTGACAGTTTAATTTCCCTTTATATTATTTTTTGAGGTTTTGAGCAGATTTTTATGATACCACTTGTGATTGCGATAGCCTAAATAAATTTACTACTGTTGAGCAAATATAAGGTCCAATATTCAGTAGAGCTGCTTACTTTGTTTTTTTCAAATGACGGATTCTTGATCAAAAATCACTTCCAAAAATCTTCAAAGAATTTCTCCATGTTTCATTTTTGTACACTTTGAACATTTCATATGCAAATAAGTAGCTGCAATTGATATAAAAAATGGCCCTTTTTTGTGTGAGGTGTTGACAGTGATTTACTTTCATCTTTTTCATGTATTCTTTCATTATTTCCAAGGTTCCAGGAGTAGGCTCAGCCTCTGCTGACACAGCATTTCTACAAGCAGAATTTCTCTGCTCAATGTTGGGACTTTCAGCTGAGAAAAGATTGACTCAGCTCAGAATGAAAGGAGTGAGCTAACAGGGCCATCAGGAATTGCACCATTGAAAGGTGGCAAAGATGGGAGAAATAACTGAGTTTAAGAGAAGGAAGGGAACGTCACAGGATGAAAGAGGAGGACTATGGAAATGCACGGAGAAAGCCTTTCAAATTAAAGGGCTGCTTCCATTGAACTCTTAGCTGCAGATGAGACACGATTTGTTTGAACTCATTTCACTGAATCACCTTGAACGTGTTCAGTAGGTTTTGGGATATTTGCCAGAAGTCAAGAGGTTAAGTCTTCCACTATATTTTTAAGCAGTTTTGCTGGTTTTAAGTCTACATTCTTATCTCTAAAGATTTTTTTTTACATCAAAGGAAGAAAGACAAGTAAAAATTTGAACTGGTAACTTTTTAGTGTTAAACCATTTTTTCTTGTGGGTATGATCATGGTAACTTTTTCAGTCTTTCCTTTGAAGAAAATACTACTGATGTATTTTAGGTCCTTTAAAGCCACCTAATGTAGTACCTTTACTTTTTTTCAGGATTTAATAATAATGAATAAGAGCAAGATGAATCCTTAAATGGAATAATGTCAAGTTTTCTTTTTTCCTTTCTGACTTCTGAAAATGTTCGTTGGAATCAGTGTTTCCTTTACAAAAGAATACATTGCTAGGGTTGGAATTTTAATTAAACATGACACTCAAACTAACCCTGCTCTAATATTAGTACTACTGTCTGTTGATTATCTACAGCAATGTCCCTTGGAAAAATAACAAAATCCTCAAAACGTAGTTCTTCATGAGTCCAGAACTGCCAGGCTAATGTTCCAGTGGTGACTGGAACATTATATAAAGCCCATATAAAAGTCATATAAAGCTCTACCTCTGAGAGGCAGGATCTCATTGTGACAAGGTGCATTTCTCACTGGATTAGCAAGCCTCACGTAGTCAGCGATCTGTCTTGGAGCAAATGCCAACAACATCAACAACTGTGAACTGCTTAACCATCCTGGTACTGAAAAATCACATAAGCAGTTAAGGTTAGCTTTTTATTCCCCAAGATTTAAAGATGTCCTTAAATTTAAGCAGAAAGGAGTCCCAGTGAAGACAGCTGGCATTTCAAGTTGGCTAAAAATACAGCTGCTCTTAATGGTTGCATCACACTTCGACCCTGAGCATGACAAACTTTTTTAGCTAGAGAACAGAAATTGTAAAAGATTCTGTATTTGTGTAGTATTCACACTGGTTGCCACTTTTACTTCCATTGTAGCAACTTTTTGATCCTGTGGTAGTGTACAGGTACCTTCTCATCAACACACAAAAAAACCAAAAAACAGTTGAAGACTTACACATCCCTCAAATCATAGTATTTTCTGAGGAACTCCTGTGGAATCATGGGCAGTTCTAAGATATATTCTATGGAGGGCAGCATTTCTCCAAAGATCTGTTCTATAAAAAATATACAAACTTCTTTTTCTCTACAGCTACTTAAGAGTACTGGTTTTGGTATTTTCCCTTTTTCCTGGGTGTGAGAAGATCCATTATGGTTGCCGTTTTCTCTGCCATGTGTTTTTTTTCCTTGCTGGTTTAGGTTTAGGCTTCAGTTTAGCCAAGTGTGTGAGCTTGACTTCACTGTGGTGAACTGTACATACATAACTTTGCTAGATAAAGCACTCAGCCTGAGGAAATTCTCTTCAAGTTTGAACTTGCTTCATGTTTACAGAGAAGGTCCTCTTTAACAATTTTGTGAGAACCTACCCCTTAGTAATATAAGATGTTGCTGTCACATGCTATGGACAGTATCATAGCTGTTAAATATGTGGTAATCACCCCATTTCTGTTTCTGGCCAAGCTTTTCCCAGAAATATGGCTTCCAACCTGATACCAAGCTGGGTAAAATTACTGAAGATTTTATGCACAGGCTCAGAAAGACATTGATTGCTTGGCTAATGACATACTGAGCAATCTGTTCTTCAAGCAGAGATGGGCACTGCTAGGAAGGCTTAGAAGTAAACCAGGAATTTTGGCATTAATAGAAAATTACAATAATCATGACTGCATCATAATATTAACTTTATTTTTATTCTTAAATTAGACATTTTTAAAGAAATCAGCAGTTTGGAACAACATTTGTTTCTTAACTTCTTTCAGCATGCATCTAAATGCTAACATTTTATTATTAGAAAACTATCCCAAAACCTTAATGATCTATTAAGGAAACTGAACAGCCTCTGTCCATACATAAGAAATCAAATATTCTTTATGAAACAGTCCTGAGAAAGAAGGCCATGGAATAAGGCTATCCATAATGTATAATATGTATTTATGTATAAGTATGAGGTTATTCTGTCAGTGGAACAATAAGCACATAAATTCTATAGAGATAAGAGAAAGAACAAACTCCTGATCTAGATTTGCATATTTTGCAATCTTGCAATCTGTATCTCTGCTTCTTCTATAATTGATTTGAAGCTGCTACAGCAGCATTAAAGTGTCAGAGACTTCAATTTATATACCACTCTGCCCAAACCCACAGTCCAGTCACAGAAAGGGAGCCATTCACAGTCACAGCATGAGTTATTCTTTATTTTGCTTGAAAACACCTTGCAAATAAATGCTTTATGGTTCTCGAATACTCATGTTAATTATGGATAGGAAAACTCTTTAGACAAGAAAAGCCTGAGATGTGCAGACAAGCACAGCTCTCTTGAGGATGCTGAGTGTGCACTATGGTCACTGACCTGTCACTGCTGATTTACCTTTGGATCACCTTAATGTTCCTGGAGCAGCAGGAAATATATCTTCCATGGGATGCTGTCAAGCTCAGAGATGTTGGTACCTTTCAAGTTTAATAACAGCATGGCTTCTCATTCATCTGAAGATACTGGATTCTGATTTGTGGCTTTCAAATACCTGATGCAAATTTTCAAAAGCCTTTCAGGAATGACTGGGTTTGCTAACAAGTCGTGGTTTAACCAAACAATCTATATAAGTTTAACCACAGGGAATATTTCTACAGTCAGAAAATGAAGTATTTTTAAAGGAAAAATATGTAATTTACTTGACAAATTTTCACTTAAGACTGAAGACAAACATGCCTTCAAATTTGTTTGTTTTGTTACAGAAATCTCATTGTTCAGACTTAATTTAAACTAAGATAACTCTTTTATGTGTTTTTATGTGTAGCCAATAATATACTGGAGTTTTATGCCGTTGCCTTTCCCTTAACCATTTGGTTACTGTAGAACTGGACACAACAAAGGTTTCTATGTCTTCTTGTTTACTCATTTCATAGTATTAATAGGAAATTAAATGAAACTCAAATTAGAGAAACTCAATGAGGAGATCCAATCAATATTTCCTTGGAAGCTATGATTTCTTTTTCACTATGCTAGAGAAAAGGAAGAATTGTTTCCCATAGCTGGGATGATTTTTGTAGAAAAAATGAGAAATGAGAGATTTGAAAATGCCTTTGTGGAGGAATTGCCACTACTTACATCATGGGGAAAAAGAGAGAATCTGGGGATTTCATTTCCAGTCAAAATGTTAGTCTAGTTCACCCACACTGGAAAGCAGCACTATGGAAAAATTTGTGTAAGGGAAAGTGGGTGAGATTTGTAAGTGAGTGTTCTGGCAAAATGCGACCCTTTCATCAGGCCCACAGTTTGCTTACAGGTGAGATGGAAAGGTGAGGGAAGAGTAACAAATCAGTAACAGTCAGGTTTTGAATATTAATCCTAACTCCTATATTAATCCCAAATTCTATACGACTTCTTATTTGCTTGTTTTTAAAGTGGACTAGAACATTAAAAGCTAGTTTCTCGCATATTTTGACTTTCTGAAGAACTAGATAATAGGCTTCTTAATTCAGTTATTTGGAGAACTTCTTTGGGTTTTGTGTTCTATTTGTTTTGACAGTTTTATTGCTTGTTTTCTGCTGAAGAGGAAGCAGCCTACGCCACACTAAAAGGAAAATATTACAAGTGACAACAGCCCCTGGAAGTTACAGCCACAAATTAGATGACAAAGCTTCCTAGGACATGGACACAATTAATTTGATTCCAAAATAGTGTCACAGAAATTTCTTTTAGATTCACTTGAATCTGTTGAAAAAATGAATGGATGTTAGCATGTGTTTACCAATTTTAAGACATCTGTGGCTCTTATAGAATGGAAAATGTATTTTTAATAAAATCAAATGAAAATCTTTGATTATCAGGAGTACTCTGTGTTTGTTTTAATGGGAACTTTAAATATGTTAAATTCCTGCTTCTGAATTCTTGTAGGAATCAATTCTACATAACTTTGAAGTCAGAAGGTATAACAATAAATTGTGTGGCCCTACTATTGATGGGCTACTGGGATGGAATTCGTAATTTCTGATTGGAAAAAAAGAAAATTCTAGTCATACCTTTTCTAGATTGTATGTAAAATACCTGTATCAGAACACCTGGCAGTTTCATTTCTCCAGAGGAGAAAGAACAGTATCTGTGGCAGCTGGATCTTGTTGGTTTTGGATGCTGAAATAGTAATTAAAGTTAGTACTTAAATAGAAATGTATAAGGAGTTATATTTATTATATGAAGTTTGCTTGTATTCTGTCCAAAAAACTATGCAGAACTAAATAAATAAAAATATAACCAGATGAAGGAAAATACCAAGTGAAGATATTATCACAATCTGGCTTTAACCCACACATTGCAGACTAAAAGCTGCTATAGAACTTATAGGGAATAAATCAGAATCTCAGGGTGGTAGTGTGTCTATCGGTCAATTTACTATTAAAAAGTTTTCTATTTTCTGACAGCTCCCCTCAACCAGAAAGAATCTGATACATAGGGAGAAATAAATCACAGTAGAAAAGGACATTGAAAAAACAGATTAGATTGGCTTTTGGAATTTCTGGATTGTTGTATTCTCACATGTAAAGTTCCTCCTGGAAAAAGAGGAAAAGGAGATATGGCTCTTGGTCACAAATACCATTAGAAAGTAGACCCAGTTTAGGGGGGAAGGCATTCAGTGGTGTTTGGCCCCACCCCAACCACTCAGTGGAGCATCTCTTTCCCAAAGCATCACTCACACCATTCCCAAAGACTGGGCAGCAGTTACAAAAGGAGGTCCACATAGAAAAAAACCTTGATTTGCTGTTCAAATATTTGAGACTGCATGAAATCCCTTTCACATATTTTGTTCTATTTTTTTTTCCAAAATCTTGGGGACCTCTGATGGCACAGAGCTCCAGTGGAATCCAAAGAAAGCTAGGATTATTGGTATTGCTCCTTCATCACCTCTCAAAAGAGGATCATCATTTCATCCCTTGCAGAAGTGGAAGGGATAATCAGGTTTTAGAATTCAAGCATTATTGGGATATTAGGTAGATTTAAGTTAGCATAAGGGGAATTGTAATACCATAAGCTATAGAGGTTGAAAAACCAAGGAGATATAAAACTGTAAGCCTCCAGCTGCAGTATGAAGCAGTAAACCCAGAAAAATGCTGACATCTGTAATGCATCAGGAATGTAAATGAATTCATTGTAACATCAATGATAATTGAGAACTCTCTCTGATAATTTAGGATGTCTGAAAATTTTTAAATTGTGCCTGAAGCACAATGTGGAGCTGTGTGAAGCTTTTAGCTACAGTAAAAGTTGGTCTATTTCCTTAACTCTTTCTATTGGTTGCTACTGCATTGCCTGTGTTTCCTGGTATTCTTTTGGTTTTGTATGCAATCAGAGGAATTATAAGGTTCCTCATAAAAACAACATTTCTGCCTATGTGCATGTCTTTTTATGGTAATAACTATATTAAAAGTTTTCCTCTACCACAGTTTCTCAAAAGAACAAACATGTTATGATATGAAATTCAGGTTTAAGGTGATCTAATATACCAGCTCCTATTTTACTCACAGCATCCAAAATATTGTAAAGGACAGGTGAAAAAACACTCACAGTATACACACTACAACTGAAATATTTGGTTACCAGTGGAATATCTTTTGGTCATCTTATTGAATCAATAATGTTTAGTATCTGAACACTACGCAGTTTATTTTCCCCTAAAGTAAAACCTCATCGTAGAACTCAGATTAAAAATGGCCTAAAGAAAGGACTTAATCTGATTAGGAGATGACAGCTCCATCCCATATCAATTTACAGAAGTCAGAAGTGGTTAGTTATATCAGTTTTCCTTGGTTATTACATTCAATCTTGAATAAATGAGGGGGAAAGTCTGTCTGTGCTCCTCACATGCAGTCATTTAATTCACCGTTCTTTTCTGGCAAATCTCATTCAAAGTGCTCCTTTGAAATATGATTGGTGATGCCAATTACCACAGGCATATTGGCTGAACAGAATATATTTCATTTTATTAGAGAAAAAGACATCAATAGAATCTGCTGTAATTTCTGTGTCCCTTGCTATTTAATTCCTACACTGTTTATTTTTTATTTCAGAGGATGAGCATGCATCCTCTGCTCCCACTCAGTTTCTCATTATTTCTCCATTAAGTCAAATTACAATATAATTCAAGAATATCCAAATTGATGAAAAATGTATTGCTTTAGCTTTTAAAAGCTAAGGAGCCGTAGAATAAGCAGCTTCCCTTGTCTATAATCTTAGGTTATCAGATGCTCAATTCAATTGAAGACAATATAAATGTAGGAGTTTAAAAACCAACAACCAAACTGATAAATTGCCTACAGTAAGGATATTTCATCATGCAAATGTCAACAATCTCAGAAATAAGCTTTAAAGGAGAACAGAAAATTCAGCTCTAAAGCCAGGGAGTTCATTGACATAAGACAAATTATCATTCAAAACTGAGATTGTTAAAAGAAGAGAGTTCTGTATGAAAGCCTTACTGATATTTTAAATTTTGCTGAAGTTCTGGCTTCAAAAGAGTTTGGATGTTACCCACAGTGTACAGCTACATCCATTCTTTCTCAATAACAGGCATGGGCCATCTGGCAAGGGCTGGCAACCTGTTCAATTTTTGTGGGTACTTCTGATTCATTACCTTCTCTGCTCATGGACTGTTTTCCTGGAGAAACCAACAGAACTGTGCTGGTCTCTGTCTCATGCCAGGGCTTGTGAACCTCATCCTGGCGTGCTTAGCAGGCTCTTGCCCACTGGGCTGAAAGGGGCAGTTATGCAGCAGTTAAAATAAAGAACATATCAAGTTAATCGTTGTGTGTTCTGCTACAGCAATTTAAAATAGAGCCTAAACTAAAAATCTCTGAGTACCATAAATTAAAAAAAAATCCTGGTGTATGGAGCTAGAGCAGCACAGCAGTGATTTCAAAAACAGCTGTTTGTGATTCCTGACAACATGGGTGACCTCATGGCCCAGGCCTAGATCTATGCATTAAGTGCACTAATAACTCAGCCAAAATCAAAGGTGGTACTTCATTCTGATGCTCACACAAACAATTGACCTTTGCTGCTGCACTTTTGTTATGCTTTGAAATGATCATGTCAGTAAGAGGGAGGTATCATTTTCCTTCAAAATTCCTCAAGAAAAGAAGTTTAACAATAAGGCAATGTAAAAGATAGAGGTTGTCAAAATCCCAGAAAAGATGACAAACTTGTGAATTCCCCTGATTTACAAGGGAGGCCCAGAGCTACAAATACAAGTTCCACTTCACTGGACACAGCACAATCTGCTGGTCTGGGATAGATTTATCCTGCAGCCTCAGCCAGCCAAGTCACACTCACTTTCTAACACAACATGTTGAACTCACCAGCACCTCAGAATTGTACCTGGATGTCATCTTCCAGGTCCAAAAGAATTCAACTGGTTTGTTTATTTTATTCACTTGTAGCAAGCAACTCCAATTTATCACAGCCTTATTTTATGCATCATGTGGATGAATCCTGCCTATAATATAAAATAATCAGAAAATGTTTAAATTTTCTAACTATTTAAAATATGATCTTGCTACTTAAGGGTCTCCTTTAACTTTTAATATATTTCAGCAGATATATAAAAAAAGGGTTTTTACAACAATAAAAATAAATATGAATAAAATATTACAGTTTGACTGAAAACTCCCTGAAACAGGATGGAAAGGCACAAGCCCTGGTATACAATATTTTTATATTTAAGTCATATTAAAAAAAATAACATCCTTTGTAGAATGAGATGTCCTAGAAGACCCTCACTTAACAAGCATATCTTTGCAAATAGGAACAATTTCAGCTATGAGGAGAAATTTTGCTGGAAATATCTTAATGAAAGGATGAGGGAGAACAGAAAGTAAGACTGCTGTAAAACTGACCAAGAAAGCAACAACATAGCATTAGACACAGTGATGCAAATAGTGTGACCCTGGAAAAAGTGTATTGGCAAGGGAGTTTTGGAAAAAAGGAGTTTTCTCTAACCAAACTAGACTTCATAGTCTGTACCTTACAGTCTGTATAGTTCACTTTACTGTGGATTCCAGGAAACAGGACTGCATCATTACTCTAGGAAAAAAAATTAAATTTATTGCACAATAAGTCTACATATGTTTCATTTAATATGTATAGTGCATTATTCTTCATTCCCTTTCTGCATTGCATAGTTAAGCTCCTCAGCAAAGGTTTCTAAAGTCATTTCTGTGCAGTATTTGAAGCAGATTACTTGAACTTCTTGCAGCTGCCAGGACATGCCTGGCGTCAGCTACAGGCAAGACCAGAGTGCTGAGAACTTGGTAATCCATATGAACTGGAGAGCTGTAGGCAACGTTACTGTTCTTGAAGAGCAGCAGAAACACTTCAGCTCTTTCCATGTGTTGAGTTTTAACCCCAGCTGCCAGTGCTGAGGGCCAGGCATCTACCCACTCATTCCCACCACACTGGGATGGGGGAGACAACAGACAAAGTGAGAAAACTCATGGGCTGACACAAAGACAGTTCAATAGGGAAAGCCAAAGCAATCCACACAAGCAAAGCAAGGAATTCATTCCCCCTCCCAGGGGTGGGCAGGTGCTCAGCCATCCCCAGGGAAGCCGGGCTCCATCCCATGTAACAGGGACTTGGGAGACAAAGGCCACCACTCCCAACATCTCCCTCTTCCTCCTCCTTCCCCCAGCTCTATAGACTGAGCATGAGGCCACGTGCTCTGGGACATCCCTTGGGCTGGCTGGGGTCAGCTGTCCCAGCTGTGTCCTCTCCCAGTTCCTGGTGCACTCCCAGTCCCTCTCTCATGGGGTGGGGTGAGAGGCAGAAAAGGCCTTGGCTCTGTGTAAGTTCTGCTCAGCAAGAGTAAAAGCACCCCCACTCAAACACTATTTCCAGCAGATATCCAAAACACAGCCCTACACGAGGTACTAAGGGAAAAGTAATTCTACCTCAGCCCTAAAAAACAAGCTGTACTACTGAGAAGATTATATTGTTTTTTCCAATGTGTTGGTAATGCCATAATTTTTTCATTTTGCATCACTGATAGGTTGTACACATCGAAGACATATCAGATGAACCCAAGACAACTACACAGCAATCAGCTGAATCAGAGAAAATCAGTTTTGACCATTTCTTCATTAATTATATGATAAACACATATACAATAAAATAGCTTTTTAAAATAGATCTATAAATATATTCTATAGACAGTATATAGAGTAGCTCTCTATAAACAACACAGACAGAAACTTTTGTTAAATCCTCAACAGCTTGACTGTGCTATAGGGATCTGTGGAAATAATCTAATAAAGAAATCAATCCTAATAAAGAAATCAATCCTTCAATCTCCATGTTTTTTGCAGTGAGCTTTATGTTGTTTTAGCTTCTCAGTCATACAATGCACGTTTTTTGACAGTCAGATCTCTTTTTTAGCACCTCTACCTCTGCAATTATTTTTCCTCAGGGGTAAGTTCCCTGGTTGGGTTTATAAGCATTCAGATAAGTACAATTTTTTGCAGCTGGTTGATCATACAAACATCTGTTTAGGTGATGGCAGTTTAAGTAAGAATGAAAAAAATTCTTTTGAGTTGTAAAAATGAGCAATATGTCAGTGTGGCAAAATATTCAGGTAATGATATTATTACAAATTTATCTCAGGATTTTAGGTTTGGTCGATTAAAAAAAAACAAAACAATTCCTTTTAAATACTACAATATGTCTAAAAAAACCCAAGGTATTTGGGCTTAGCCAACAGTGTCTTCCTGAGTGAAGTTTGGTTCTGGAGTTGATTATGGCCAACAGATGGTCCAGATATTGCTTAATTTTAATTAAGATATTTTAGTTTTCATTTATATTTCATGGCTGGATCTTTACACATCTTATACTGGAGAAAAAAGCTATTTCTGTCCTAATGCTCAGTTTTAAAATTGCTGCTGTTCCTGTACATTCCGTTTTCAGAATAGAAATGTGAATTGTCCCCAGTTTATGCTGTACAACATATGCTTGGTTAATCTCTCCAGTCTACTTTGAAGCATTACTTGTTATCTTCTGTTGGACCTTATTTCATGATGTCAACACCATCAACAAACTGCATAACACGTCAACAAGCTCTGTGGTATTAAGGTTATTAGCACCAGTTGTTGTTTTGTGTTTTATGATCCATGTTATTTCAATACAGCTTTGAGGAAAATGTTTCCAAAGGCAAAATGGAAAGATCCTCTCCAGTATTACAGCATTTATGCTAAGATCTGATCACATACTCTCTGCATGACCAGGTGCTGAAATACTGTCTGCTTATCCATAGGAATGAAAATGAGCTTTTAAATTCTGAAAGCAAACAGTATCTCACTCCCTGTGCTTTTCACTCCTTGCTGTTTTAAGAGTCCTCCCAAGGAATTCAGGCCTGTTTTACTGTCCCTCTATGTGAATATTCATGCAGATATCCATATGACTATTTTTTTCATCTCAATAAAGATCATATAGTTCTTGACTTCTAATCAGTCAAAATATATTTACACCTAAATCACATGTATATTCAAGTCTCTTGTTAAGGCCTTCATAGACAGTGTAACTAATCTGATCAGGATCTCACTGGGGTCTTAAAATCAGTCTTTGATGAAGCTCTTGAACAACGTGAAAAATACTGTGTCAGTCTTCTAGTTTATAAAGTGTATTGAAATACCTCTGCACACTGTACATTTGCATTGAATTTGAGTTGTTCCTGAGTTTTTAGTCCATTTGTCGTGGGTTTTTCCTACCACTGGATAGGGCTCCTTGTCTGGTGTAAAGGTTTGTATTCACCTCCCTAAGATGGAAAAAATGTATCCCACGTTACTGAGCCTGAAATACTGAAAAAAGTGATTTATAAGGCAAAAATAAAAAATAAGTGTTCAGGAACACAGAGCTCTGGCAAATGCCTAGATATCCTTTCCTTCAGAAGAAGTAAAAGGAGCAAATAATCTGTTAATCTGTTTTGTATCTGTCCAAAATACAAATACTATTTTGTATTAGTCCAAGGGTCCATATGTACAAAAATTTGTTAGATGTTAAAGCAGAAACAGCCTATGTCATTTTCTTTCCATATTGTGTTTAACAAGCCTTTTCCCACTATTGAAAGACATTTTTTTTTGCATAAGGAATTGCTTGAAAATAAACCAGATTTACTTTATGTTGCCTGTGCTTTCTGTCTCGTACTCTCCTAGGAGAGCACCTGCTACGTGATGACAGCTCTGGTACACAGTAATAAACACTGCTCTATTTAATTCTATTTTTTAAACTGTTGGGGTTTTCCACACTGAGGTTTATCTACTTTAATATTAAGTAGTAGGCCTTCCACTTGCCTTGAATTATGTTCATGGATTTTTAAAAACTACAGTGAATTCTACTCTTTTGTTTTTAGGAAGATGAACATTACACCCCTTCTGTGAACAGAAACTCTGTCATTTTAACTTGCTTTCTAATAGTTTTCTTCCTCCAAATAGACAATACTATTTTTCCAATGCCAAATAAAAGATCCCTTTTGCCAAAACTCGGTACAGACAGAGCTTCATACGGCACAAAGGCTTTTCTAGGTTGAAAGATATAAGTGCTAAATTGCCTGAACAAGTTTGGAATTGCAAAAACACTTACAGCTCATGAAACCTTCCAACAAAAACTCCAAACTACACTCAAAACAGTGCCCTGCAGGATGCTTTATGACATCAGTCTAGTAGCTTTCTCCTTCTGATTTTTTGGCGTCTAGGTCAGTAAAAAAGTGCATTATTTTCTAAAAAAGAATCATCACCTTTTTTCCCACATCTGTCAAAAATACATGCAGTGCATCTATAGCTCCCAGTTCATATAATTGTCCCATCAATAGATTCATATGGATTTGTACATACCAGTTGGTATAATCAGAGCTATTATGGAAAATACCTCTTAAAAAGAAGATAACTGAAAAATAACTAAGTGCCCAGAAGTTACAGAAATCAGGTGGATTAACAAAATTATTTCAAAGTGAAAAAAATTGTATTTATTTTAAGTGCTTTTTTGACATTTACTTTTCCAGTATTACGCACTTCCATCAGGCAGTGAAGATGGTATTGTGCCACCTTATTAACATGTACCCACTGCTTAAAGCTCTTACCCTTAAAAATGAAACCTAGACAAAGTTTCTAACATGCTAGGATAAAGAATTTATTCTGATCTTACTAGTTTAATTTAAGCTACCAACACTACTTCATTCATTTCTTCATATACTGAACATTAATAAATCAAAATTTAATAAAAAGTTGAGTTATAACAGTTATACCACAGAAGGAGAAGATCACAGGAAGAAAAATCTAATAAATATTATTTATTATAATAAAATAATAACCATAATCACCATTAATATCACAGGAGTAGAAGGTCACATTGCTGAATGGTCCATGATGAAAAAACTGTGTAAAAGGCTGCGCTCTCTCTGGATGCTTAAAAAAAAAGTCTTTGTACTAAAATTGAGTTGCATGGGAGGATGCAGATATTGTCAAGTCTGAACCATTACTTCTGGAAAACAAGGGAGGTACACCACTGAGATCTTACAGGATTATAGAAGACAATGTGGGTAAATAACCTTTGTGAGATTTTTACTGAAACCCATTTAAATTAAACTCAAATCCAGAAAAATGAATTTTTGTGTCCAGTATAGTGAAAATCTCATTTTCTTGTAACATTTTTATAGTTGTTTGGTTAATTACAGGAACGGAAAAAAAATACTGTCATTCTTTCTATAGAATATATTTTATAGTAGAAAAACCATTTAAAGATCAGGACTAGAGCATAGGACTGCCTTTTGATATATGCCTTCAGTAATGTTTTCTGAAACAACTGAGAGGCCTCAAGAATGCATTTTGTTTAGGTCATGAATCTTAGTTTTTTAGATGAAGATGATCTTTGACGAATCAGAAATTACTTTGTGAAGGACAAGGAAACCCCAGAAATTATTAAACCTGCCTAGGAAACTGCTGAAGAATGGACAAGTGTGAGGATCTTTAACAAAGGAAAAAAAAAGTTACCTTTTCTTTTCTGCTCTCCATAAAACTGTTCAGCCATTTTGGTCTTCATGTGTCTGGTGGGCTTAAAGATGCTGTTTCTCTGATACATGTCAGCCTAAATTGTCATTATAGAGAGAACCTTTGTATTTGCCTCCCCAAAATAACTTTACTGTTTGTCCATTTTGGTTATTTTGGTTTATTATGTTTAGTACAAAACGTGTTTGTTTTGTGTTTGAATTCCACCTGGGCTGTTTGTGACTTGTGTAGGATAAGCAAACTGTAGCATGACCAATCCTTTAATTTCTGTGTTCTGTAGGTTTTGAAGGTCCCTTGCATTTCATTTGGAGCAAATTTCACTTCTGATGTACATGGCAAGCCAGTGCAGGGATTTGGGGCATTAACAGTAGCAATCACTGAGACTGCTACCTTGCCATTCTATTAAACAGATATAAAATGGGAATATAATGTGTAGTAATTCCCAGCTGATCTGATTTTTTTAGCAGAACATTTGATATTCTAACGCCAGGGTAACACTGTTTTAAAACCTTGGCTTTAGCAACAAGGAGGTTAGAAGACTCAGATTTACTCATCTAGTTTTTTCAATGACAGCAGTCAGTTATCTATAGTATGAAGACAGCAGCTTTTAAATCTAAAAATGTTTTTGGCATTCTGAGTTAGTTCATGGCTAAAACTGTATGAAACAGAATGGTATGTCAAATGCAAAAGAATCATATATCACAGTATTTATACTGTTCTGGTTTAAAACCAGAACAGAAGCAGATTAAAAGGTGGATTTTCTCTGTACTTTGTCAAGGGCTAGCTTTTTGATAATTTGTACTGAATCATAGTACTTTTACTTTAAAAATTCCTATAGTGATAATTTCATCCAAGATACAAAATAGAAGATTTTAAGTACAATAGAGAGATTAGGAATTAATTTCCTAAGTCTGCTTTTTTTTCCCCATAATGCTCATTAAAAAGAAAAGTGAAAAAATATTTAACTACACAAATTGGTGGACTCAAACAGGTAACCCACCATAATCATCCAAATTTGCGTTTGCAACTTTTCTTTAGCACAAAACTCCAAGATCTTCTCAATTCTGGAATTTGTATTTTTAAACCATACATTAGGTAGCTCAGTTAAGATGTTTTAAGACAAAATCCTAGATAAATCAGCAAATGCTTATTTTAAACTAATATTCCTTATGCTATAACATGATATACAAAGAGCAGAGGGTCTTTCGAGCAACCAAATCTCACACAGTTGATGCCAATGCAATGACTTTAATCTGAAGCTGTGAACAATGTCAGTGCAGGAATTTGTGTCTAATTTATTTTAGAATTACCTAGAATTCAAAATTTAACACTGCATGATATTAAGGGGTCTCCAAGGTTCTTTTGGAGGAGGGAGAAAATCTGCCTTTGAAGCACATGCAAAAACATCTCTGCTACCAAATGGGTGGAATAATCCACTGCACAGGCACTTCTGTGATCTGCAGTATCAGTCTGCCTCCATACACAGAATAACACTCAATGCACACAAGACATTAAATGTGGAGTTTGAAAATTGCAGTATTGTTTTTGTTTGAAGTGGCTAGTCCCAAATAGGGCTTGCATTCATATCCTATAGCATATCAATGCCAGGCAAACTGTTCAACATTCTAAAATTAAAGAGAGAGATTTCCCCCCAGTTTTTAAAGTGTTTCTTGTCCTCCTTTTTTTTCTTTTTTTCTTTTTTTTTGTCTTTTCCTTCCTAGATTTCCCTCTTTTTTGAATTTATTTTTGATACAGTGAATCACAATTCTTTCCAACATTGTAGCTTTGCAAAAGATGTGTTTGTTTAACTTCTTTCTCATCTATTAATTCTCCAGGCAGCATGGCACTCATTAAAGTCAGCTGAAATGTATACATTCTTAGCCCATCGATTCAGTTGTGCTAGCAAAAGCATAAAAAGAAGTGACATTGGCAGTTTTTGAAGAAAGGCTGATATGTCAGGAATCCCTGCTGTTGCTAGTTATACCTACAGAGTGATAACTACCACACAATCGTCCTTTTATTATCACCTTTTATTGAACTTCATAGTTTTTATGAGCCAGGTAAATGGTGTTGATTTTCAGAGGGTGAGAATACAGCTTCACCAGGGTAGCAGCTACCTAGGGATGGACAAAGCAGGAGTGAACATTGGTTAGGAACTGGAAGAAGAAATGAGGAAAAGGAAGAAAAAATTATTAATTGAGTAGGCGTGGATCTAATCACTGTGAAGCAGAAATTGCTTGGAGTGTTAAAAAATAACTTTGGGGGGATATTTTCAAAGGAACAGGAGGAATTGAGATATGCAGCACTCACTGCACTTCAACAGAAATAGCAAGGTATTTGTCTTGGTGGGTAAAAAAGGGACTGAAGATGGAAGGCACTGAAAACCAAGGAAGTCGCCCACAGAACAAGGAAGTGTTACACTGTTCACTGAAGGGTACTTCACTCTTCTAGTCCTTGGTTTAATACAGTATTTTTGTTTGCAGTATGTTTGTTTTTCATTTTCCTAAGTCCCTCTAATTAGGTTTCACTATGTTCATGTAAACAACTTACCCCTCAGCTTTGGTCAGTCCTAACAGAGTATCCAATATCCAGGTGGGTGACCCAGCAGGACTGGGCTGGTCCAAGCTCTGTGCATCTGAGCTGGCACTTCATGAGCAGGAAAGGGATCAGCCATGCTCCTTGTGCTCAAAAACAGGGCAGGTGCTGTTCATCCCCTGTTTTTATTGCAGACTTTAATTGTTAAAGCAGTCACTGAGCAGGTCACAGAGCCTGATTATTGTTGTCCCACTCTCAGAAGACTGTCATAGTCTAAAATACAGCAGAGCTGGTCAGAAATCTCTTCACTCCACGAAACAGGTTATTATTACGTGTTTCAAACTAATGAGGACAGAGAGACAAAACCCAAAAAGAACTATTTTCTTGTGTGCAGCAGTTACATATTTAACAAAGACAGGAAAACTTAATTTCTGCTCTTTCCTCTCTGTTACTGGCTGTCCATATGCCTTGAGTGTAATTAATTCAGTGATATTGTGTGGAACAAGTTGCTGACTTCTGAGCCACCACTTCTGTGGTATCTAAGTCCTGGCACTGATGGCACAACTTCAATTTTAAAACCTTTAATATCTGCCATGATATTTGGGGATGGTTGTAATTCTGATCTGACCTGAATTTACAGGACTGCCAACCATCTTATAACTAATGCTCAGAGAATATAATTGTGAATTTAGCATCAAATTCCTTTATATTTTTGTATTTGTTGCTAATCTTTTAGCTAACCTCACATATTTGTTTCCATTTTATTACTCTTTCAATTGACCAGCATATGAGGTGGATTCATGGTTCCAATAGTCATAGAATCACAGAATGTGCTGAGTTGGAGTCCAAGCCCTGGCCCTGCACAGGACACCCCAAGAGTCACATCAAGTGCCCGAGAGCATTGTCCCAGTGCCCCCTGACAGGCTTGGTGCTCTGCCCACTTCCTTGGGGAGCCTTCTTATTCTTCCAATTATTTTAAAGGCATTAAGAGCAATCAATCTTTACATACTTTCAGATCTATCCAGTAAGCAATAAAAATGATTAACAGTAATATCATAAAAATTCATCATAAGCCTTTTCTGAAATGTGTATCGTCTTGCATTCAATACTGATCAATTAATAATTTGTAAGTAGTCTGATATTTATTTAATATAACCTTTAAACCAAATTTGATTTTCAATAGCATTTAATTAACCTATGCAATGACTGCAGTTGTGTACATAGATTAAAAATTTGTAGAAGTAATGGTCAGTTAGGCAGCAACCAGTACAATTTGTACATACAGTGACATTAATTATGCTTTCAAATTAGGCACATCATTGCTCTGGATGATGTGGAATTCTGGCCTTATAAGTGTATTCACTTCAACTTCTCACAAACATTTCCAAGTAATATCTGTATGTAGTGCAACTCATTCTTAGTCTGAGGAGATCCTATAAAAATACAAAAATAAAAATTGTGTTTATCCAATGTTAATATATTTTCTAATAGGATTATCTTTTTCTGTGAGAAAATAAATTTAAGGTTAAAGGTTTCCACAGATAGTTTTACACATTTATTTGGAAAAAAATCTTCCTTTGGTTCCATAGCAAAATACTATAGGTAAGAAGAAAAACAATCTACATGCAATTTCACACACAAAAAGTAGTTAACTGAAACTTTGAGATTTTCTTTTTTACCTGCAATGTCCACTGCAGTCACTTCTTCACCAGCATCACAATTTTAGTTTTCCTTTCACACTTGTGTCCTGAATGTGGTTGTTGTACTTTCACAGCCTGTGACACTTTCTTGGGCTGCCACCAAAGAGGTAAACAGCAAATTTGTGTAGCACAAAGTTACTCTAGCTCAGGTAAAGAAGATCCCACTTGTTCATCTGATTTTTTTAGGCAAAAATTCATTCTGGGTTCTGTATTTATGAATCCTTTGTCACCAGGTTTTGGTCCTCACTGCAGGACAGTCTCAGGGGCAAAAATGAATGGTAGTGTGCAATTCTCTTTGAGTGCCTTCAGCAACAGGGGATGACCCCCAAACAAACTCTCCTTTCTCTCTTCTATCCTTGGGAGGGTAAATTAATATAGGTAAAAGTCTGTTCTCTGGGTATAAAGTGAGTTTTTCTGGCTTTGATCTGACTCAGAACTCTACAATGATAGGAGTGGTTCTTTTTTGTTTCAATGGACAAAGAAATTTCTCAAATGCAGTTCTGGAATACCTCTGAATTTTCCCAGTTCATCCTCAAATGAATAACCATTCCTCCTATTCCCTAGAGTAAAACATTCTGTTCATGAGAGAAAAAATATAAAAATATCAGTGTGTTCAAGAACTGGAAGGAGATACGTTTTTTGATGGAATAAGCAAACTTGAAAGAACAATCAGTCCTAAAAGGTTTCTTGTTTGAGTCTTCCCTAGGAGGTCACAGGTTTTGAGTGTCTGGGATTTTCACAATTACCACGTAGGGGTTATCTTTTCAGACTGGGAGAGAAGGAAATGTTTGTCATTAACTCCACTCCCTATATCATTTAGATACATTTGATCCCTGCCCTGCACCATATCATCTTACTACAGTAAAACAACCCACAGCCCCTTGCTATTTTTCCTTTGTATTCCCAGTTGCTATTTTTAAAGGCACAATATTTTATACTGCAGTAGAAGAGTCTGCCCCCAGCATAGAAAGCATTCTTTAAGTGCCATACAACGACAGAAATTAAAGAAAATACTGGTGTATATAGAATTACACAGTTCACATTTCAAAATTACTTCAGACCCTCAGTGGGAAAAAAGTCATTTGAACACCACCTTCATTTTGCCTGGCAGCTTGTTATATGAAATATGGACAGGAAATCACATGGAATTTAGGGCTTTGCCTGCTGTTTAGGACTAAAAGAGTAAACTAAAATAAAAATCACAAGGTCAAATTCAGAAGAAAATCTAGTGAGTCTAAAGAGATTTTAAGTTGTAGTGGTTTCTATTCCTCTGCTATACCATATCTGAAACTTGTTGAAGTAGGTTGACCCCAGCCATTAGCTCATACTCACCCAGGGGGATGGGGAGAGAATAGTGTGGCCAAAAGTGAGGAAAACCACATAAGCTGAGGTAAAGACACTACTAAGTGAAAAAACCCCAACAAACACAAAATCAAGTGATGCAAAAGGAGTGATGCCTAGCCTGTGTCAGCAACAGCTTGAGAAGGTGCTTTTGTTTCCTGTATTAACATGAGGAAAACTACTTTTACCAAGTTAGTTCTTATTCCTTAGATCCTCATGCCAATTAAGGCTGCCTCTGCCTGATGTGATCAAGAAAACATTTTCACACTTTTATTAATGTTATTCATACATTCCAGTATTTCTGTTAACTTTTATTTTTATTTCCATTACCTGTAAGAGCAATCTGACCATAGTCATTTTCTCAAAAAGAGGAAACCAGAATAACTGTGAGGGTAAGGACTGGACTTGATGATCTTTTCCAACATAAAAGATTCCATGACCCTATAACACAGTGGAAGCTTGCCTGGTTAAACACAAAAAATTTCAGCAGCAGTTCTTCAGTGATACAGTTCATACAACACACACAGTTGTGGCCAGCTCAAAATGAAGTATTTTTATAATCACAACCATAGAGCATTGTCTCTGGAAAACAAAAGATTTGATAGAAAGAAAAAATGGTGTTGAATCATACAGAAGAAAAATGTAAGAGCATGTGGTTTTGTTTTTTGTTTTTTTTTTTTTTTTTTTGAGAATAAGAATCAAAAGGGGGTTAGGAGAGTAAAAACATTTTAATTAATCAGTGAGTATTAAATAAGTGAACTCTGATGAGTTTTCTTTGAATTCTAGTTTTTGCAGAATTGTTAAACAGGTTGAGATATAATGGAAAGTTTGTTTACCAGAAATGTGTGGAGGAACTTGAAAATATAGTCCTGGGTATGTCAATCCTCAGTATTATGGATTAGTTTTGATTTACAGGAGATGCAGAGAGAATGCTGCTGTTGGAGTCAGACACTTTTCTCTGTACATGAAACCTACTTTGAATTTCTGTTGTTACTGCTGAAAGACAGAGTTTCTCTCTTCATGGGTCCACTGGCTGATTTAATATCTTCTGTCATGCTGCTGCTGTGGATTTCATCTCTTAAGGGAAAAAAGGTAGAGAAAAAAGTATTAAACTGCACAGCTATCTATAAAACTATTGGCATTTCCAGCATTGTCAGTGTGTCTCTGATTAAAGGCAAATAGTGCATACATGCTGATGTTTTCTCTCTGTTTTTTGAAGGACATAATGTCTAGGTTCATTATAATAATACTAATCTGAGCCTCTGTGACAATATCCTATTTTTGTTTGATGGTATTGTGGCCCGAAGATCATTCCTCATGTTGGGAAAGCTTTAAAGCAGAGAGCACTTCCCATATCTATCCAACAGCCCACTATTGAATGACTGTGATTCATTAGTGAGATAGGAAGAAAGTTTCTTGAGCTCAGCCCTGAAAGCAATCTGTCATTAGAGTGGCACATTAGCTTTCTTCAAATTCATTTGTGAGAGTCTTTGCAGGAAATAGTGCCTAATAAAGTAAGGAAATGACAGAGGAATATTGAAGACCTATTAAAGCATTAAACCCAATTCTTTCCCAAACACAATAAAGGCCAGTCAGACAACCATCTGTAATGTTGCATTAATTTTCTAAGAAATAGTGAAGAGTTTGTGCTCATAACACCGGGGCTTTAACACACAAGCCAGTGCAACCCTTCAGATTGTCCTTCCCTTTGCACAGCTGCTGTGGCTGCTGCAGGCTGGAGACTCTTCCACTGCTGTAACCTCAGTCCAACACCCAGGGCAGAGTCCCCCACTCCCAAAAACAGAGCCTGGGAAGGCAGGGGTCGTGCTGTTCTCTGAACCCAAACCACTGGGATGCACTTTTTAAAAATCTTGCAAAGACGTTTGAGATCTGAATAAATAGCTTAATTTCATGATTATAAAACATTCTGTGAACTTGAAATATTGATAGCTTTATACAAACATTAGTCTTCAGAGTTTATACTTTTTACTCAAGCTTCCTTAAACTATGTTAGAAGAGTAAATATGATGCAATCTTCTGGACAAGGAGACAGAATTGGAAGCTGGTATTTAAGAAGAAAAACAGAAAAAGCAAAGGAAGACTAACTGGATGGGAAAATATTCCAAAGAAAGTTATAAGGCCATTGTTCTCTTGTGATTTTTACCAGTTCATAATCTCAAACAGTTCTTCATTCTTGTATTTTGGCAATGTTTTTTTGCCAGGAGTATTTGTGTACTAAAAAGCAACAATTCACTTTATGTTTTGACTTGGCATGTGAACTGCTTGAGAAAATAAAACAGAAAAGATAAAACTGTATTTTTATGCAAAATATGTTATAGAGTGAACACATTCTGTGTCCTTCATCTAAGGATTAATTTATATATATATGTATGTGTATACATTTTTTTCCTCCAGTACCAGTATGTTAGTTCAAGAATATTCTTTTCTAGGAACCAGAGCCAAGGATACTTGCTGATGTGTAGGAAGCTGGCTGTGGAGCAGCTATAGTCCCATGTGTGATTTACTGTTCTCCATGTCAGAGACAGGAGAAGCTCACTTTTTATTAATTTGAAATACTAGAGGAACACTGGCTACGAGATTGATCTCCTAGTTGTTCTGCTTTATGAACAAGACAGCAGAAATTATGGCAACTCACTTGAGCATCTCCCAGTGGATATTGGAGGGAGTCATGGTCTCCTGCCTTGCCATGGGTATCTCTGGACACTCCCAGGGCTTGGCAGCCCCTGCATTTTGCTGAAAGCTGCTCCTTGTCCTCACATGCAAAGGCCAAGCACATATGCAGTGCTGCACAGGGAATTTATGGAGTCTTTTTCAGAAAGTAGCTAAATTAGCCTCTTCACCTCTCACAGGCCTGTGTACTGCATCTTTTCTAAACAGGTAAAATCTCTTGTATTAACAATGCTCCTCGGGAAGCATCTTTGCCCTGCTACTCTTTTACATGATATCATCTTCTGGGCTGAAAGGCCACACAGGAATTAAACCCAGAGAGCTACCTTTGCAGGGAAAGGCTCTGGGATGTTTTTACATTTAAGTCCTGGATATGTAAAAAAGGCATTTTCACGTGGCAGTTTGCTCCTAAAACTAACATTTATCCGTAAGTGATACACACACTGAGTTTCTGAGAAACTACTTTTATGGTGGGCTTCAGTAAGTGTCAATATATGATTTATAATTGTTTTAGAGTGAGATAACATATCTAACTCTCCCAACACATAAGAAAATATTGCCATCTTTTGCTCCATGCAGGAAGTGCAGCTGCTTCCTCCAGGTTCTCTTCAGTTTTCATTGCCCTCTGCATACCTCTGCTGTTACAACTCAATTGTTTTCAGAAAAGCTGGGCTTTTCTGTTTCACACTAGAAAGCTTAATTTCAATGAACTTACATGAGAAAAATGTCGAAACAAGCATAATGCTTTTACTTTGCAGTGGTGGGGTTGGTTACAGTTTTATGGGAATTATGTCATTGAGCATAGGGTGATTTCTTAAATTTTTAGAGGTTGATTGTTGGGGTGGCTGCTGAGAAGAATGGCATTAATTATTTATATATAACATTATATAATATGTTAATATATTAATGTTAAGAATAAAATTAATAAATTTATTTAAAATAGCATTAATGCTGTCACTGCTGCTTGAGAATCCTTGGCTCATACTTTGATGCTATGACCTGAGGTGACTGTTATGGAAACTGTTTAGAATTTGTGATTGAGAAAAACATGGAAAGACTGATAGTCCTATTTCAGTCTTATTCCAACATGTGATCCCTCTAAACTTCTAATATGTACTGTCTAAGAAAGGTTTTTATATTTTTACTATTTGTTTTTTTCTTTTTCTTCACACAGATACTTAGGATTACAATTTGATCTTGTGATGGCCCCCCCACAAAAAAAAATAACCAAAGCAAAAAATTCCACACAGAACAAAAACTCCCAACTCCAAATAAAATTTACAGTGCCTACAGTCTTCTGCTTTATTCTCAAGTTCTTCCTATTAGCTTGCACAATTCTAATTTCTCTGGTCAAGTGTTTTTGTTTTACAAATAAAAGTCAGACACAATATTACATCTTATATAGAGTGCTAGAGAAATTTTGTTGCATTTAGGAAGGCTGTGGGTCTTTCAAACTCAATCATCTGTATTTGAAACTGCTTTTGAATTCTTGCAGACCTGCATCTTATGTGACACGAGGGAACAAAAGTAGTGTTCACCAGAGGAAGCAAAAATCTGTGACCAGTGCAAGTTTAGCTTGTTCTCTCAAAAGCACTTATTACTTTTATTTTGATTCTGACTTCCTACTTCATCCTCATCCTTACCCTTCCTGTTCTTTCTCAGTCTTCTTATAGTTCCCAATTCCAAACTGTATCTTATTTCACTCTCACTACTTTTGATCTATAACTTCTTGAAAAACTTCTTGAAATTACAAATAGTTCAGCATTGATGCCAGCTTGGTCTTGTTAAGTTTTGCTCATAATATATTATTTCCAAAAGAGGCAAGGCTTGCTCACAAATGCAGATAGCACAGTCTCATCACATTGTCCACAAGACTTTGATTTCCAAAGGCTGAATTGATGGATACTCATCTAAAACCAGCAAAAACAGCCTTCTTGTTGTGGTTTGTCCATTGGGCTCTGAATTCCTGCAGCGCCAAGCAAGGCCATGTAGGAATGCTGGCCTCATTAGGTCAAAGTTAGGCACTGTGCACGTTGTAGTGACTGTTGGAGTGTCATGATAATATGTAACCAATGTGTATATGACTTGTAAATATTTTACATTTCTTTCTTTCTTGTGCTAGAATTTATTTATCATAGATGGAATGTGGAGTTCCAGACTTCTTACATATCATATTCTAATTGGTTTCCTGTATTCTCATTTTTTTGTCTTCTGTTTGCTCCTACAGCTCCTTATTTAATTTTTTTCTTCCTCAAAAGTAGAAAATCTGCTCACAGAAAGTCTGGATGCAGCTGTACCTGCCTTGTACTTCTGCAGCTAACTATGAATATATAGCTGTCACCAAATCCTTCTTTGTTACCTTTTTAAAGGGCTAGCCACAAAACATTGCTAGGGTGTCAGCAAAACCAAACTTTTGTTGTGTAAAAATCAGTATGAGTCTTAGTTTTTGAAGGCAGTCTGATAATTTTGAACATTTATCCCCCTTTACATTCTCCAGAATGTTTTCAGAACTTTTAAGACGTGGTTTTAACTGCACCTTTTTTATTCAGTCTCTCTCTTGATTCTGAGACAGAGGCACCAGCAATATGACAGGATTATTCTGTGTGTACATTGTGAAATCTGTATCTATTTTAGCCACCTTTCTGATGTATTTTCCTATTGTTTTGCTGTGCCTCTACTCTGTTGATATTCCAACCTTCTCTCTTACTGCTGCTATGGGGATTACACATCTATTTAAAAGAGGGCTGCTTTTATACCACCTGCTGTGCACAGTTTTCCACCACCATCTGAACAGTTTGTCCATTTTGCAGAGGAACAACTGTGAAACAAGTTGTTTCATTCTGCAGCCAGGGTAAATAAGAGGCAGTCATGTAATGTAAGACAGCACATCTGAGTTGTGGTGGGCATCAGTGACAAGTGGTGTCCCTCAGGGGTCCATACTGGGATGTACCTATGGCTGAGTATGATGGATGGGTGGATGAAGTGTTATTTAATATTTTCATCAAGGACATAGACAAAGGGGTTGAGCGACCCTCAGCAAATTTGCATCTGACACCAAGGTGAGTGGTGCAGCTGACACTCCTGAAGGATGGGATGCCATCCAGAGGGACCTGGACAAGCTCAAGAAGTGGGCCTATGGAAATCTCCTGTGGTTTAACAAGACCAGGTGCTGGTGCTGCACCAGGGCCAGGGCAGCCCCTGGTATCAATCCAGGCTGGGCATGGGCAGATCCAGAGCAGCCCTGGGGAGAAGGACTTGGGGAGCTGGTGGGTGAGAGGCTGGACATGAGCCAGCCATGGGCACCTGGAGCCCAGAGAGCCAGTCCCACCCTGGGCTGCATCCAAAGCAGTGTGAGAGCAGGTGGGGAGGGGATCCTGCCCCTCTGCTCTGCTCTGGTGAGATCCCACCTGGAGCTCTGCATCCAGCTCCAGGGTCACAGCACAGGATGGACAGGGACCTGTTGGAGTGAGTCCAGAGGAGACCACCAAGATTGGAGGGATGGAGCACCTCTCCTAGGAGGACAGGCTGAGAGAACTGGGGTTGTTAAGCCTGGAAAGGAGAAGGCTTTGGGGTCACCTAACTGTGGCCTTCCAGGATCTGAAGGGAGCCTGTGAGAGAGATGGAGAGGGACTTTTACAAGGGTCTGGAATGATAGGATGAGGGGGAATGGACTAAAAGTGAAAGAGGGTAAGTTTATATTAGATCCTATGAAGGTTCTGAGGCATTGAAACACATCGCCCAGAGAAGCTGTGGCTGCCTCATCCCTGGAAGTGTTTAAAGCCAGGTTGGATGGAGCTCTGAGCAACCTGGGCTAGTGGAAGGAGTCCCTTGCCCATGGTAAGGGAATTGCAACTGGATGATCTTTAAGGTCTCTTCCAACCCAGGCCATTTTATGATTCTATGGTTCGTACCATAGCTGAGTAGAAGTCAGTATTCTGGTTTTCTGCTTTTATCAGATTATAAATAGGTTTTCTCAGAATACATGAGAGTGCTGATGTTTTATAAGCATTAAAAATTCTTTTTAGTAATCATTTTTCTTGCTTTGATGTTAAGAAATGAGGATTTTCCTTATTCATAAGCTGAATTTTAACATTTCCTTCTGAAGGTTTATTTTTCTACAGCGAAGAAGGACATATTCTTTAGGCCAAAGTGTAAGATTTATTTTTCTGCCAATCATCAGTAAAATTGCATCATTTATGTAACTTTTTTTCACCCTTGAATGTAATGATTTATTGTCTTAGAAGTGACACACAAATAATATTGACTTATTAATTTAATACAGATACTGTTCATTGCTTAACTTTTCTGATCTCAACATCTTGCAAGGTTTTAGTCCAGTACCTAGTCAGTAATTTCACAAAAAATTAGGAACTCAGCCATACAGAGGATAATAGAGATATTTGGATAAGTCAGATACAGGGACTTATGTTCAAAATGCAACTAAGCCTAGAAAACTCAAAAGACAACAATTATGATCTGGTTTTTTTTTCCATTATCACTCACCATCATTGCTGCAGGAAGGAAACTGAGCATTTCCCTGACAGAAGATTTCAGGTCAGACACGGTGTGACAACATTTTTGGCCATTCTCAAACCCTTGCTTCACTGGCTTAATGCTGCTGAGGTCCCCAAGGAAGTTATCAAGGAAAAAGACCCAACCTAAAATATGTAAATACAAAATAAAACTAAAACCATGCACAAAGGCCAAAAACCCTCAAGCCAGCAAACCTGCCGTGACAGGAAAATGTTGCTGCTGTACTTTAGAGAATAGTCCTACAGCAGCTGGACCATTAAAAAATGGTTAGAATTTGGTGATGGCAGAGCAATAGAGGAATGACCTCAACCATATCCTTAAGCTTTGATCCTGCTAGTGAACTGGTTTTTTTCCCTTGATGTGTAGGTGGATCCCGTGCCTGAAACAGGAGTTAAAGTAACACAAGTGACAAGGAGGGCTATTTTAAGTAACTTTACAAAAAAGGAAAATTCAGCAACTTAACAAAGAAAATGACAAAAAAGTCAAATGACTCCAGAATCCTTGGAAGTCAGAGGTGCAGCAGCTAGAACAATTCATTAATGCTCCATGCAGGAAGACCTGAATTATTTTAAGAGCACTGTATTTGCATTTTAGATATAGCAGAATGAACTAATTATGAAATGTATGCATCAAAGATTTCAATTTCAGGCTTGACTTTACTTTGGAGATTAATTTTTTACTCTATCATTTTTGCAGGCAGTTCAGTGGACAGCCTTATTTGAATGTTACTCATTGTTCAGTGATGTATGAAGTGTATTTAATCAATGTGAAGAAAGTAATATTAAACTATTATCAGAAGCATCAAATGTTCCAAAAAAGTCTCAAAAGGAAGGTCAATAGGTAACATTTCTGCTAACAATATGAGAAACAATATATGTACCTTATTCATTACATGCAAGTTTTCATGGCATATACATTATCCTTTTCACATAAAATTAAAATGTAAAATGTGGAGGGTTACTGCCTTGATTAAAAATATCATATGTAGAGTTGATCAAGTAAGCTTTCAATGTTCAGTAAAAGATATTTAAATTACTGTTTTAGAGTTGATGTGCCTTTTAAATTATTTGCTGCAAAAACCTTTGACAGAACAGTTCTTGTGCTTATCATTAAATTGCTCCAGATGGGATTTCAGTCCCTGCCCAACCTTCTACAAGCATTTCCACAATGGGTGCCACAGGCAAAATCTGGTACATATTAGGCCAGAACTCTCTCAATTCCACTGCAGGCTCCTCCTCAGCCTGGTGGGTTAACTCAGTGTGGAAGTCACACCAAGCCAGCTGGAAAAGTGGCTGCTCAAAGGAACCAGAGCTATGCCTCAAGTTTGGACTGGAAACATTCATTTTCCATATTCACTGCTTCACACTCATGGATCATGTAAAAATAATGGTGTAAGAAATATATTTAAAAAAATATATCCTCCCAAGTCTATGCAGCTTGCACTTTCTATGTCAAGGAGGACTTCAAGTCTAGCTCAGAAGTCCAGAAATTCCTTCTGAAATGAGCAGAAGGGATTTGAAGGAAGAGATCATGTGAATGTAAACCACTGACATAGTAAGATATGTTCAAGAGTAATTTTTAATGTCTGTTTGAATTAAGAAATTAATTATTTGAATAATGAAAAAGTGGTGACCTGCATTGTGGTTTTTAGAGTAAGTGACCAATTTAATTATGGAAAACTGATGTTTTTTTCCTAGTTTAAGATGTACTCAAAGTTAACTGTGATCAAAAAAATTAATTTTATACCACTACTAAAACAAATTACTGTGTCCTTACTCAGTTTTTACCACACTTGTGATATCTCTTCCAGTAACAGCAGCTTTTGTCTCTTGCTGCATGACATCATCCTTGCATTTTCAAAGGCGTAAAGCAATAAGACTTGTTGACTGGGGACTTCTGTAGTGAACAGGCTATTAAGGATGAGCAGCATTTCAAGTGGCTAGTAACAGTGCTTTCAGTGAATGAGAAGAGCATTACTGTAATTTGATAGATTTGTTTCAACAAACCCTCTCAGTTACTGCTTTGTCTTATCAGCATCTTGCAGAGAAGTGTATATTTAAAGTTAACCTCACACAAGTATATTGTAAATGTTTATAGAGAGAAACTGCACTCCCTGTGCAAGTGCACAAAGGAAAAATATTCCCAGCTTCTCAACCTTGAAAGTAATGAACGTCTGAAGACCATCTGAAGTTTCAAAATAAGTATTCCACAGGACCTCTTACATCTTATGTGTGACCTTCATTCTGCAAACACAGCAAATGCCTTTTAAACATCACTACCATCATGATGGTTCCCTTGGCTTGCAGAAATGAAGCATAACTAAGTCTTTGCAGGAGTAGGATTTTACTGCCTTGCAGAATACTTTGCCTTCTAATTTTATGATCAGAGGTGACTGTAGACCATCCCATTTCCACCATTTCCATAGTGGAAAGTATTTTGAGAAATGCACCCAGCTATTGGAAAGTTTTTGGTGTGACTGGCATTGCCCTTCCTCTTCACTGACTGTTGAGCACACATAAATTAATACTGTCCCCTTTTCTTTCCCTCGTGTAATTTTTCAATCTCTGTTTCAATAGATGTATTGGAAAGTAAAGGCTCCTAAAACTACACAGCCTGACAGATAACAGTCACTTACTGAAGCAGAAAACTTTTGCTTCAGTTCTTGATTAATTATTTTATTGAGCAAGGTTAATTTATCAAACTTAGGTTTAATACAGTTGTAAAGTTTTATAATTTAAAGTCCAGTTATGTCACCCTAAACCACTCCAAGTTGGAATTACCTGTTATCAGTTGCAACAAGTGTGTTCATGTGATTAAGAATGGAGTTATATTCTTTAAAGGCAGTAAAACCATTGTTGCTGTAATTTAAGATTATTTGGTGCATTAAAGAAACCCAACACCTAAAGCTGTTACATGCAAATAAGCACAAGAGATATTTGGGCCAAATTGATCCCGTGCCAAGAAAGTACATCTTTTTTTGATTTTATGTGATTTACATGTGAGCATTGTTGAAATAAGAAATGGAAAAAAGCTTCTCTAAAAATGTAAACTCCCAGTACCATGCTGTCATGGAAATAGCAGCCTCTGAAGCTTGGCGTTTCAGCATTAAAGGTCAACAGAGCAAATTTTAAAGTTTCATTTTATTTCCTGTGATTTTTCATACCAAAGAATACTTTCATTTCTTCCTTTTCAAATGGCAACCTTCACACAACATGTCTGCACAGAAAATTGAACCTGGTCTACATTGTTAGATTTAGGATAAGTGAAACTAACTACCATCGATGCTGCTTCTTGTGATGAACTCACTACATTGAATTCTCCATTTGAGACTATGGACAGCATGTATGTTACCTTGTTCCACAAGGAATTTTCTGCTTTGGAATGTGTCTGCTGGCCAGGTTTCATTGTCCCCTCATGCTTGCTCTCTCACAGCCATGTGAAAATATAGAATAGTCTTAGAAAAGATTTATTTCTTAAGAAAATACTTTCATTCCTTAGAAAAGGACAATGGAAGACAACTATTAAGTAGATAAAGTAAAATTTCTTCCATTCTTTCACCAGACACATTGTGAAACTACAGGTCTGGACCTTGAAGATTGAATGCTGAAGCTTGAAATCTGCCTTAGGTGCTGAAGGAGATGGTCAGATGTGGTTTCCACAGATGGAGGACATGACCTGATTCTACAGCTGGTCACATGCACTTGGACTTCCTGGAACACGTGTCACATTTTGATCCAGGTCTACCATCCGAGCTGTGATCTTTGAGCTTCATTTTAAACAGCTACTTGATTTTACAGCCCACTGAGATGGGAAAATACTCAACATATTAAGATCAATGTTACTGTGTTGCATAGCAAATGTTAAAGTGTTCAATAATACAATGTCTGGTACATATAATGATCAGTCAGTATCTGTTATCAGCTAGGAACATCACCAATCACAATTAAAATATATCATAATGCACTTTTACTACAGAACCAATTTAAAAGAGGCCCTTCACTTTCTCAGATGCACAAATGTAGAACTGATCCTTTCACAAAAGCTTACCAAATTCCATGCATGTGCCTAAATTTATATTTGATTTACTACTTAAATAACTTAATAGATAGTTCCACCACTGTTGTCTTATAATGTCAGCTGTACTGTCCATTTCCACACAGATTCAGCAGATTAAACTTTCACTGCAGGTTCTTTGCTATACAGATCTTAGGTTCAGTAAAGTTGATTGAATGGTGGATGTACCTTTATGACTCACCCTGGATCATCTTGAAGTCCTGGAATCAGAGCTGAAGTGGAGGCATGTTTTGATTTGAGATAAATGTTTCTTATTAATAATTGTTCCTTGTCTTCCAGAAGTTTTTCTGAAATTCCACAGGTTTGAAGAGTCTCATCTTGCTTCTCAGAAATATAATTAAGATATATAAGAGATTCAGTTAAATCCTCAGAAATTATAAGGTCTTCAAATCAGAATATATTTTATCTGTAACACCAGACAAAATTTTTAAAGAAAGTATTAGAAAGATGTGGAGAAATAAACAGAGTGATAGTTGAATTATCAGGTTAATTTAACATCTCCTGTTTTAGAACAAAAAAAACCACCCCAAACTGTACTAAGGGATCTTAAGGAAACATGAATTACAATCTTTCGGTGAGCGAATATCACAGAAAAACTAAAGACCATCCCATGGAGTTGCTGTGGCATTTACATGGGATGGAGGAGTCAAGAAATGCTCTCAGAACCCCCAAAAAGAATATTGCAGCAGTGCAGATCAGACAGAACAGTTGTCAGATGCTCCACTCTACTAAGGAGCAGCTACAGCTTTTGTGCAACTCAGGTATAAAAAACAAGTGACCTTCGGTGGATATATTTTATTTCTTTTGTTTTGCTTTAGCAAATATGAAATTTCATTTTGCTTTGTTTTCTGTTTTCTGACTTCACAGTTAGAAGTGAAGGTCAGAGTAACACAACTAGGATAACTATTTCTAGAGAAGTAAAAGCAATCTGTTGTGGAAGCAGAAAGAAATAATTGGAAAAATATGAATTTAGTTATCCTGTTAATTTTTAATTGAATGTGATCAAATATCTTTGCAAAATTCAAATCAAGAGATTTGCTACTTTGGCAAGAAATGAAAGTGAACAATCGAAATAAACATAAAAGCTAACCCTCAGAAAAGGTCATTAAAATGGTAAAAAAGAATATTAAAGATACTAAAGAATTAAATAAATTTGCATGTGACTGTAGTTCAGTTCTCTTCAGCAGTTTAAATAGTGCTAACAGTCAAATAAATATAAACTATATAAAAATAAAGTTTTGCAGCAATTAAAAAAAATCTGTCTATGGAAGGACAATGCAAACCTTCAAGAGTTTTTTGTGTACACTGGATATATTCAAGCCTGATGAGATATATGGTGGTTCTTGATAGCAATATACAGAGTGTACAGAGTGTACATTATTGTACTGCAGGCTCTTGTCTGATGGACAAGGATCTGATCTGAGGTTATGAATACTGACCTTTATTGTGTGGATTTAGTGCTTCAGTTCATTGATTTAGCATTGGTTTTGACTTTTAAAGAATAATCCTTTGAAATCAATGAAAATTAGATATAGAAACATCTTTTAAAAAACCAGCAGCATCCAATCTGTGATCCTGCATGCAACATCCTGCTGGCTGAGCATCTTAGTTTTAATGCAGATGGTGATGATGAGGCCCCAGACCACAAACTGCAGTACTAAATAATTTCTTCTTTCTCTCTAGAGAGGAGTCCATTCATGAAGGTGTGATTTAGGAAGCTGTTTGAAACACTCACTGAAGTTTTCTTAGAGGCTGTGCTGTTGTCAGTCCCTGGTTTGACAAACTGCTGACATATAACTCTGCATAATTCATTTCTATGTCCCTCACACACCTTTACTACAGCAGCTAGAGGCTTTCCTTAGGTCTAGGAATATCTGAGAACTCTGGTGACAAAGTGCAGAGGAAGGAAGCGTTTGTCTGGGATACAGTTGTTTGGGTGGAGAAGCAGTGACTCCCTCAGGTGACAGAAATGCAAGGCTTTCCCTGCTGTCTGTCAGAGGATTTTAATATAAGTACCTCAGGTTGCAACATACAAAAACACAGAAACAGAGGCTTTAAAGCTGCAGCCTGCCCAAGCTGTGATGCTGGGGATGTTCCCTATAGGAAGTAACTGTCACACACACGGTTAGAAGACAGTCCTATCATTATTATCTCAAACATACTGTGGGGAAAAAAGTGACATTTTACTTTACATCCCTTGAAAGGGGAACATAAGGGTCTCTGACCCAGCTGTTTCATTTCAGGAGTCTAGCAAGGGCTGCAGCAGGATTAAACAGCTGCCTCCTCTGCTCAGACAAAATGGAGACTAATTCATGTATCATTTCCTGACAGTCTTACAGAAATCCAAAGGTTCACATGACAGCACAGTGAAACTCAGATATTTAAATGAACCTTGCAAGTTATTGGAACCATCTATTAAAACAGTTTTTAGTTTTTTGCTCAGCTTGATATCTAATTGTTTTTATTATGTATTTTCTTTGAGTAGAAGATGCAGGAAAGTATTTAATGCAACACTTTTATATCATAACCAATAAAATTAGATCCAAACAATGCTCAAAGTCTGAACTTAATGAGAACGAAATAGTTAAGTACTATTCTTATCCGAACTTATTTATCCTATTATAATTCATATTATAATAATTATAAACAAATAATTATAATACTAATCTTGATTTAAGTTGTTAATATCTGAATTTATAAGGTGTCCTACAAAACTGGCGAGATGTGACTATCTTATTTGAGCAAGATTAGATAAATTAGTTACAGCTCATAATCAGAAAACAACATGGGTTTAAAATTATCCAAAGAGATAAAAGTGGGTTAGATAAAAATTTCAGTTATGATGGTTGCTATTAACTTTCACAATTAAAAAGTTTAAAATTGCATTACACCTACTAAAAAGACCATGAAAAGCTTAGTCTGGTTTTGAGTCCTTTTAAGCACTGTAACATTATAAAACAAGTTCCACTTGTTTCTTACACTAAAAACCAGAGTCTGATGGGGTGTGTCTTGATGAACAGAAATCCACACAAGTTGCATCAGTCACACTTTTTTCCGTCTCTGATTTCCCAAAAAGGGCCAAGTTATTTACTTGTGCTAGTCCAGTACATTGAAACAAGACTGAAATTTGTAGTGAGAATTCATACCAATAGTTTTAAAGTGTAAAGCATATTGCAGATAAAAGTCACTGCTTGTCTTTGTATTTCTGTTGTTTCTGGAGTTATTGCAAAATATTATTTCCTGAGCTAGGAAGTTATGTCTTGCAGATGCTTTATTCATAGGCCTGAATTCTATTTCACAGTAATTTTCTTCCAGTTTTGAGGAGGTAATGTAAACAGCACTGAATTTGCAATTATTTTTTAAGTTGGTATTGGAGCAAAAGCTGTACAAAGAGACTGTACTTATTTCACTGTTAGAAAGATGTTGTAGTATAATCCTGTCAGTTTAAATTCCTTGAATTAAGTTATGCATTGCCCCCCTTTCTCCTGTCTCAGAGCACTGCCTGTAATGTATCAGCCACTCACTGATTTACAGACTTGGTCAATTGGAAATTAATCCTTGACCCAGACATTCGACAGCCACGAGGGGACTCCATGGTTCAGGGCAACTCCTGCCAAGTTTTCTGTGCTATTAATTATTGATGAGCATATTAATGAACAATAATGAACATATTAATGATTGCATACCAAAAGGTCTTTGCAGAAAACCCCGAGAGTGGCAAATCTCAACACCTGGTGAACTTTCATAGCCAATTTATAAACTTGGTGTGTTACAAATGAAATGTTGACATATTTTAAACTATAATGAATTAATGACTGAAATAGTAACTGTTTATACATAGAATAATTTTTAAAAATTTTATATCATTACAGAATCTCTTGTGTTTGCAGTGTCCCTACCATGGAGGGTTTAGCAGCCCAATTCCTTGCTGGCAGCACTAGATGGAGATAGTGACTCACACAAAGCTTCCTGACAGATGCTTTTCTCTCTGCTGAACCAGCCACTGCCAGAGAACAAGGTTTCTTTTAGTGTGTTCAGTTTATTACAGATTGCACAGTTACAGTTGTTTGGGTTTATGTTTTTTTAGTAGTCATTACAAGAAAAGTGAAATAAAATTCCTCATGCTTTGAGTAGCTGGCAGGCCTTCCTGAATCTCTTTCACACAAACTTATATGCAAATCACAAAACTCCACGCAAACGATATGCAAAGTATCAGATTTTTATTTCCAGGTTTACTGTATGTGAAATTTATTTAGTAACAGTAACAATGATCATGTTTTTATTTGACCCGTAAGAAAAATCCCTACCCCTACTTTGTAATTGAGCCTTCTTTTGAAATTCCTGGAAATAAACAAAACAAACAAACAAACAAAAATCTATATGTGCTAGCTTACTTTCCCCACAGGAAGTCAATATATTGATCTTACCAGGGTGTATTTAATTGTCTTTACCACAGAACAGCCTCCCAATTAGCAGCTGGACAAAGCTCTCACGTGCCAGTCAGGAGCACTGATGGACATCCCATCCCTTATTTTTGATTTCCCATGAACTAGTTTTGGATAGATAAGGGATGCTAAAAGAAAAAAGTCGACAGGGAAAGAGAATTAATTGCATGTAACTAAACAACTGCCAAGAGAGTACTGTGAAGATATTTTGGGTTAAATTTTCAGAAGTGGCTCGTGATTTAAGGAGGTATATGGCATCAGTGTGAGACAACATGTAATTAGCAGAAAGGAACTACACAGTACAGCCTGCAAATCTGACATGTGTGAATTATTAAAAGCATAGAAGTCAGGTGTACAGCGAGTCCTTTTATTTAGGCTGCTGTTTAAGACAAAAGCAGCTGGAGTTCTTGTGCTGGTGCACAATCTCCCAATTGTCTGAAAGATGGGACCTCCTGGCAGTGACATTGTTTTGACTTAAAAATCATTTAAACACACTGAACTGGAGTGTGAGCTAATTTCCCAATGGCAATCAAACTTCAAATTCTGAATTTGGCTGAACCTAGCTGTAGCTGACTGCAGTCTCTGCAGCCACGTTGGAACAATGCATCCAAAATGATCCTCTTGCAAACATCTGCTCCAGTTAGCTGAGCCCTGGCAGGGGCTTGGCAAATTGCAGTAGCAGACTACTGATGTTGGTCACAAGCTGGCTGGAATTAACACAGCCTGCCCTGATTTATTTGCATTTGTTTGCACTATTGCACCTTTCAAAGGGAAAAAGAAGAGAAGTATTAATACTGCAGAATACTGCACTTCTACTGTGCTGGTGAAAGCTGTTCTGACTTTTGTTAAACAAGGAAAGATTTATTGGCTTTACCTGGGAGCCTTTGGAGGTGCCCAATTCTCTCTAAGATGTAAATGTACTAAAATTTTCTGATTGATGTGACAGAGAGCACAACCAAACCAAAAAAACCACAGGATAGTTTCTCAAAGCAAGCAGGACAGCTCTCAGAGAACACAATGCTGTGGTGTGCAGTGGTCCTACACCTTTTTTTGTCTACTAAGAGGGGAAAAAGACCTGGGCAGGCTGCCTGAGGGTCAGAAAGTCAGTGGCTGAGGTTAGTCAATGCACTTTGAACTCCCTGATAATCACTCAGCAAAATTAATATAATTTACAGCTGGAAGTAAGGAACTTCTGTAATTTATATGGTCTCCAGCTGAATCCATCTAGTATTCATTATTTAATCAGGATTATGAGCTTTTCTGGCTATTTTGGACCTGAGAAGACTCCTGCCAGTTTTAATATTTTTGGTTTTTTGGTTTTTTTTCTCTTGTCTTTAAGACATATTATCACTACTGACATCTAACCTGAAAAACAAATACCTAAGCATACCTGATTAAGTGAAAGGGACCAAAGAAGACTTCTGAAGATCCTACTTAGGTCAGGGAGAATTTGTGTTTATAATTTGTGATGTGTGCAGGAAAAAAACTAAAACATCCTTCCAGAGTCTTTTGCTACCAGTTTATTTCAATCTTCAGTTTCTGACAAGCAAGAACAACCACAAAATGATAGCTAGGTTTTTCTCTTAGTTCTATTTTTTTCAATGGCTCGCTCATTTTTTTTCATGTAATTAGTCTACTTACAAATAAAAAAGTAGTTACAGACTGAGTAGTTTGGGAGAAACAAATAGATACTTATATTCAGCTATCCCTTTATACTGAGTGGTTTTTTATAGTTAAGCAACTACATATAATTCTCAGCGATTTTACTGTACCAGACTCTCTGTTGGAGTGGGCATATTTGTGTTTGTGGGGTTTTTTAGCTTGTTTCTCATTATTCTGGCTATTCCTGATGCACTCAGTACCTTGCTTTACTTCCTTTTCCAAGAAGAGGGGGCAATTATATGCAATCTGTCTTCTTGGTAATAATAAACTGTAGGTATATTCACAACAACCAGGGGAAATGAGGGGGATAAAAGACCATCAAAGATCCCACTATAGGCTATGAAGAGTATCAGGGTTGCCACATTTGGACTTGATTTTGCTGACAGTAGAATGGATTTCAGAGCATTGTTTTTCCCTTGGTAATTTGAGTTTAAGCACTCTGAATAAGACACAGATATGACTTTTTGGTATGATGAACTCTTAAAGCCAGCTATGAAATAACTACTTTTCAAAAAGCCCTGCTTCTTTTCCATCTTTTCTAAGAAGACTTCAGTTACATAGGCACAGAACCATGAATTTCTTCTTGTGTGGAGAGTCTTCCATCTTCTGTAAGAAAACCAAATATATTCTTTCAAGTACTGCAATGAAGTGCAAGATGTAGTGCAGGATATAATTTGAGTATGATACTGTATATAATAATTACTTTGGGGAACCCAAAGCAGCCCAATCCACATGTCTGTATTAAACACGTATGAAAGATTTAACAAATTAGGACTTGTTATTGCCAACTAAAGCTTTTTTACATTTACTCACTTTGCATGGCAATAGACATTTTTTTCTTTGTCTTTAGATTCTTTGTGCTCTAATACAGACTAAAGTTTTCAAACCTTGGTACTTAAAATTGCACTCTGAATTCTGTAAGGGAAGTATAATCAGATTTTCAAATACTCTAGTGAGGAACCTAGAAGTCAGCAGAACTGTCCCTTTATGTATTAGGCTTGAAAAAGTAGACTTTATCTTAAGAAAACTAAGTTAAATGAAAACAATTTGTTGAAATTATCTATGCTATGTCTAAAATTTATAAAAAATAGCAATTTCATGAAATATGATGGAAAATAATACTTCCCTTCAACTTGCAAGCTGTAGTATTTTCCACATATCTGGTGTTAGGCTGCTTATAAATGTTTCTCCAAGTGAGATAATATGGACTCTATGTGCAGGGGTTAAGGGAAAAGGAAAGAAAACAAATTACCTTTTACATGTATAGAAAATCTTTAGGAAAGGTCATCTGAGATTTTCCTTTTACTTCTTGCCATAGGAGTTAACCTTCACTGGAGCAGTCCAGGCTGCTGAGGGAGAGATGCAGTTTAAGAGGTTGGGGTGGGGAAGCCACTCACAGAGGTCATGATGAGCCCACTTCTACAAGGCTGAAAGGAGGCACCAATGAGAGCTGCCAGAGTTTGGAACACCAATCCATTACCATGCTGCATAGATTTTAATCTAGTTTTGCCTGCAGATTATCTCCAGAGTATATCTGTAAGCAGCTCTGATACCCATCAATATTTAAGAGCTAAATGTAGTGGGGAATGTGGAATAGGACATGGCTGGGCAGTGTGTAGGGACGAGGTGAAGGCTGTGACCCAGTGCAGTATGAGAGAAGGATCTGCATGTCCAAGAGACCAGCAGGGACAGAAACAGTCTAAGGGCTCAAATGAGATACATGAGAAACAAGAGTACAACAGCAGTGCCAACATTGGCAGCTGAAACACGAACAAAGGATTGCAATCCTAAAAAATCCCCAGTCCTCCAGTTAGGGGTTAAATTCCTACCCATGCAATGCCTGCAAACCCTCACCCAAAGGCACTGTCCACATTCTCACCTGTGCTATCAGATGCTCTACAAGCCTCCCTCATCAGCCATGTATCCCCACACATTGTCCTTTACAGCACATAAATACAATTAGTCACAGCCAATACTGCAACTACCCTTCATTTTTAGAAAGTAAACAATATATACCCTTGCTGAAATATTTGCTGAGCTGAAACAGCTGACAAGATTGTTCTTGATCTCAGTGCAGCCAGATTCTGAAACATGGACTTCAAGAACAAAAGAAAAAAAAGTTATTTTATATGTATATATATATATACACATATATATATTTAAAATATTATAGCTATAAGTAGGACCACTGCTCTGCATTTAAAACTGTTGTAAAAAGTCAGATGTAGTTCTGTGAAGTGATAAAAGGTGGTTCTTTTAATTTGTATTATACACATTTTTTAATATGCTGGTGCAGTAAATAAAAGGTACACAGGCATGTGAATTACAGTTGGGTCGTGTCCCTGATAAATCACATAAGCAACTACTTCCAGATCTCTCTAAATAAAAAAAAAAATGTAAAGAGAAAAAAAATTTAACCTATACTGTTTATTATACTAATATTCAAAGCTCTCCAATTCAGGCCTAATAAATGGCTTTTAAAATTTATCCTCTCAATTCAGGCTCAGACTGCATTGCTGAAACACTGCATTCCAGCCCTTGGAGATCTAATGCACTGATCTAATGCACTGTGGCTAACCTATTACAGATGATTATAAATTACAGAAGTCCTTGTGTTGATATAATTTTCTAGAGATTGCTTCTTAAAGGCAGAGGGTGAAAAAAAAAAAGGAGGGTAAATAACCATTTCTTTTCTCTATGCTGGATTTAGCTCAGTTAGAAATATAAATTTGGAACCATAACCACTGCAAACCATTTATTTACTCTCTTATTTGAAATTTACAGCAAGAGGAAGCAGAAGCAAGTTTAGTTCTTTAATATAAAACTACAACAGGGGGTGGGTTCTGTGCTGCCCACTCTTGGGGGATTTGGCAATTTTTCTGCAATACCTATATTTCAGTTACACATATATGAAATGAGGAAAATTAATCCCTTCCTTTAGAAAGACGAGAAATTCATTACGGATTATGAGATACTATTATGTGACAGCAATGTCATGCAAAGATGCAGTTTAGAAAAATAAAAAAACCTACAAAATTTATATTCTGAATTGTTACTTACTTTATTTTTGTTGGGTAAATTATTTGCAGGTTTAGAGCACATTTGAAAATTAATAGCGATGTTCTTTTGTGTCATTTTATGCAGTCCTGGAGACCAAAGGAGCCTCAGGAATTAATTGCAGCCTTCTAATAAACACAATGGTGTAATGACGTATTTAACATTACTGGTTTTTGTTTGATTCCAAATAAATTGCCAATTTTTTTTCTGCTGTGATACTAAAACAATTACCATTTTGAAAAAAGGATAATTAATCTACAATTTTTTCACATTAGATCATATATCTCTAAAGAGTGCCCACAGATTTGATGGTCTTCAGCTGCTGTGTATTTATTTTTCATTTTTTCTGGTGATGTACCGCCCCATCAGTGCTGACATTTAAATGAGTGAGTATTCAACACAAATGTGATCGTTTGTGTAGCATCCAACACGGCACCATACTGAGATGATTGCTTCTGGGAGCCATCCATGGGTTCCCGAATAGGGGGGAAAAGCCAGGCAAAATTTTATCAATTTACATTTTTCTGTGATTAATTTTTATGCAAATGAGGGCCCGACCGTGCTCCCATCTCACCTGAATCATGCGGATCATCAAAGACAAATTGAGCATCACTTATTTAAAAAATAGGCTTTAAGCTACTCTACAGCTGTGTTGGAAAATGCTAAGAGTGGGGCATGAACTTTTCTAATGTAACAGGAATAGATAAGAAAATGCTTCTCTTTGCATTTTTGTCCACACTGTGATAAACATGAGTCTTAACAAAATCCTAAAAATTGTCTTTGTTTTGCATTCCTTATGCCCTTGTAAACATTAGACTATGGGAATGCTACATTAGGGGATTCTTCCAATTTCAGAATAAAAACAAATGGACTTGCAAAAATACATTGCTTAGTGATGAAAAAAAAATTATATTGGTTAGCATACTCAATGTACAGATTTTATTTACATTTTTAGATACAATTCGAGAAATCATCTAGTGGTATACTGCAGTGGTAAGGGCCTTACATAAACAATCTTCTAATGTTAAAGCTGTTAAGACACACAAAAAGGCAAATTCTGTTTACAAATGAACACATCTCTACATTATTGTACATATCTATATATATATGTATCTACAGAATAAAATTGCATAAAACTGGATATTTACACTTTGTTAAACAACAGGTTTTAAAAAGAAATTTAGGACGAGAAGGTTACACTGATGGGCATTTTATAATTATTGATACTAATATTGAAATATATATGTGTGAAGAGCTATTCTTATTTACTTTAAAAAAATTATATTTTTCTTCTTTTAGGAAAGGGACACAAATGTTTCTTTATGGCATTAAGGAATAAGGCAATACTATCAGCCACAACTGTAATTTTTTACAGCTGTAAGATTGCTAGCATTCAGGAATATGAACACTTGTGCCTCTAATTTTCACTTGAAATTTGAATCCAGGTGTCAGAACATGTTCTCACGAAAACACTCTCTTATAAAGAAGCTGAATTTTGAAAAGGCAGTTTTCTCTTCAGAACCGTGTTCTGAAAATTGTAATGTGCAACGTCAGTTCAGAGACTCATTTTACAAGTCTTTCCACAAATCCATATCCCTAAAGCTAATCTCAGAGGAGTAAATGTGATGTGTAATAGAAGAAAGACAGTCTTTATCAGTTAGAGGTGGAAAAACAAAGGCGCAGGTACCAGATGATCTCGTGGCTTTGGAGCAAACACGGCCCCGTATGAATTGCACACATTAAAGCTGTGATTTTACAGGTTTGATTAACTCACAGCTTAATGAGTTACTTTTCATTAAGCTGCACAACTGAATGTGTATTCCTGTCTGCCCAAACAGAATCTGTGTTTGCAGACATGACCAATTCCATGCTCAGCCCTTCCCCTGGAATGTTTCGTGTCTCTGTTAAACCACAACACGTGGGGTCAAAACTGCAGCAAAGCCACCAAGGATCCTCATACAGGTCTCAACAAAACCAGAGCTCTGTCTGTTTGGTCTCCAGCCCTCAGCCAAGACCTGCTGCCCCTGAATATCTCAGACATATGTAACACATAGGGGTTGATGTCTATAAATTCTTTCCTTGTCTCGCCCAGTTATGATTTTTGAGAACAACTGCGACAAGTTTGGGGATACCCAACAGCTCGACTGCATAAATGATACAATTCATGTATTCAGGAAGAAAACTTGTGAAACCTAAATTGTGAGGAGTTAATGATTAAAAAACAAGAAAAACCAAACTGACATTTCCCTCAAAAAATGGTGTTGAAGAAAATCAATTTATAAAGAGAGCAAAACATGTTTAAAATATTACTAGATCAATTGACTTATTTAAAATTCTCCTAAATGGAACCAAGTTTAAAATAGTCACTATTCACTGTCTTTCAACAAGCTTTAGCATCTTCTGTAGAAAATACCTTCTGTGACTGCATTAATACAAAAATACAATAAGAGATCTATCAAGCCCTCCTTCTCTATATGACAGGTTTCCACTCTGTCACAGATATCCGTATAATTTTTTTATAAACTGCAGTCATCATGTCCTACTGGAATAGTTCTGCTTTTATAATAAGTCATATATAAAAAACTACTATGTAACAGCTCTCAATGAGGATTGGGAATCAGCTGAAAATGTTGAAAGCGATATTCTGGTGTTTAATTCCAAATACCACAATAATCTTATGGGATATGAGAGGCATAAAGAGATTATTTTATGAGCTGTGGGCACACATTTGAGGATGGAAAATATCTGTTGTTTACTAGCACGTGATCACACAGGACAGGTTTCAGGGCAAAGAGTGAATGATTTACAAAAATTGATGTATGTGCACCACTCCACCTCAAAGACCACGAGCTGGTACTTCCCTTGCCATATGAATGCAAACTATGCTGAAACCAAGCAAAAATTAGCATTTGTATAAAATAAATGCCTGCATTCACAATTACAACAAAATACAGAGAGCAAGAGGAAGCAAAAATCTTGTCTGCCTAATGATTTCAGCCTGAAACAGAAGTACCTATGTGTCCTTTAATTTAAAATTTTAAACCAAGCAAGACACATACGTAAAAAAGATATTATTCATACATACATACATGTATATATATATGTATATATATATGAACACACATGTAGATATTTCCTATACAGACACATGTGGCTCACAAGGTCCCTTTTCCAGCAATCTAGGATGCAGTCAAGGAGCTGTTAAAAGGTGCTTTAAGGCACCCCCAGAGCTGTCAGCTGAGGTGATTCCGACGTGCTCAGCTGCAGATGAGATTCAGTTTCCCCTCTAAGGTAGCTCATCCCTCACAGTGCCAACCTGACCCCCCTCAGCTCAGAGTGATGCTCTCAGCTGCAGAATGGGCACAAGAGGGTGGCCAGAGTCCAGTTTTGAAAAAACACACAAATTTTCTGAAAGTGCAAGACTTTAGTGCAATCACTTCTAAAAGTGATTAAAAAGGGCAAAAGAAAAGGAATTGATCAAGGCTCCACTGATGCTGTGCCACGTCCCTCCTTGCAGAAGTCAGGTGGCAAGTTGCTCCATTTCTGCTGCTGAGGTACCAACCTTTGGCTTGAGGCCCATGTTCTGAAACCACAATGCTCAGAGGGAAACGCTGCATGGAAGGCAACAACAGACTTTGCTTTCTGGGTATGAGCGTAGTGACCCAGAAGCAGAGAATTGAACTTAAATGTCCTTAAAATATCTTTTACTGTGCTGGATGTTCAGAAAAGTATATTTTACTGAGGTTTTATGTACAGAAAAGAAAAAAATGGGTATCACAGAATGAAAGATTTTGAAGCCAAGGGACAGTATTTGTTCGAGGAAACCAGAAATAATTTGGAAATGAAAAGATATGAATCAGGAAAAAAAAAAAAAAAGAATGTAATTCTCACAGAGATATCTATTTGGTGACACTGTTTCTGTTTTTACATATTTTCCTGAGCCCCAGTCCTGTTACCTGGAATCTTAAATGTTTATTTTCATGGAACTACTAATATTTGTCAGATGCTGTATATACAGATACTACTATAGGCTCAACCAAGTAAGTGAAAATAATGAGAATATGAGAACAATGAGAGATGACTGCTGCTGATAAAACAAACTTGTCAAAGTTCTTTTGAGCTGTCCAAGTGATTTTTTTGTTTGGTACCCACAAAATTATGAAAAAAATCATTCGTAACTTTCCAATGAACTGGAGGAAACTTTACTTTGAAACATTCTATGTCTCCTTAAATCTACTAGGAACAACAATGAATTCCCACCTGTGGGCACTGTTATTATTCCTGCAGTGCCAAGCTGAAACAGAGACACAGTTTATTCCTCATTCCAACATGGATCCTCACTTAGCTTGCATCTTTGTGTAAGGATACTTGATAAAAGCTGCTAGGGAGCAGATCAAAGAGAATATGAATACTGAAATTAAAAGTTAATTTACATGTTGTCTCTATCACCCTGTTATTATAGTAACATATTCTGAACTCCCTGAGCTTTATGGGAGATCTGTTATTGAAGGATACTCAAATGGATGCAGCGAGTGTATTACAAAGACCAGGACACACCCTACCATCACCTAAAACATGTTTTTCAGATCTATCTAGAATATAGTTCAGATTCTTTAGTTAAGTGCACTTGATCTGAACTGACCACAATCCCCTCTGTGATGATGTTTTGTCAAGTTCTCTGAATTTTCTGACTCACAGTTGGAGCTCACAGGGATATTATTTAACACATGTTATTATTCACCACTTTCCTTATCTTCTGTTAGAATGGGAATATTTTAAAGGGCAGCAGAGTATTCTAATACCACCCAAGATGTGTCCAGAGAGAGGGAAACAAGGCTCATGAAGGGTCTAGAAAACAAGTCCCATGAAGAGAAGGTGAGGGAGCTGGGTTTGTTTAGTCTGGAGAAGAGGAGGCTCAGAGGGACCACGTTGCTCTCCACAGCTGCCAGACAAGTCTCTCCTGCCATGCCTGCAGTGAGAGGACCTGAGAAAATGGTCTTAGACTAAGACAGGGGAGATTCAAAATCCTTATGAGAAGAAAGGTTTCACTGTCAGGGTGGCCAGGCACTGGAAGAGGTTGCCCAGGGACTTTGTTTCCTGCTAGCTTTTGATGAATCATTTAATTATTAATTTATATCTTTGTTTCAGATTTGTCCTCTGTAAAAACAAAGTACTACCTTGATTTATAGAGTCCTCTGCAGTTGTAGAGAGAAAAGTTCTGTCGAAAGCTAAATATTACTGTCAAAATATCAGGAAGATAAAATTAGTATTCATAATATGACAGAAATATTTTCTTTGAAATGAAGGAGACAGATGCTAATAAATAGCACAGGGCTCTGTGCTGATATTTAAAAAAAAATGGAGTGATACTGAGAAGTAATGTCAGAAGAAGTAGACATTCATATTTTTCTGCATATTTCCTTCTAACTATAGTTTGTATTTAATAATTTTGCCCAGAAATTACATATTAAAAAATATTGGTGCAATAGATCTCTAACGAAAGTTACATTAAGGGGAAAAAAAACAAAAGTGGTAAAATCTTTTTAATTAGTCTAGAGTAAACCACACCAAACTGAGTTTTAGCATTTCCTATTTTTCCATTTAGCAGCCTAAGGTATTTCCCTGCTACTGACATCCTTGAAGAATAAAGCTGCTGTGATGAATGGAACAGAGTATTGCAGGAACTATGTATGAATTGGGTCGTTTTTTATGTTTGGTTGGTTTGTTTCCCTTAGGGGTTTTTGGTGGGTTTTTTTGGTTTTTTGTTTGTTTGGTTTTGGTTTTTGTTTTTGGTTTTGTTTTTGAGTTTTTGTTGTTGTTGTTGTTTTCATTGTTGTTTTTTGAGTTTTTAAAATATTATCTCCCTATATTCGTCTTCTTCTTTGTCTGGTCTTATGCTTTTTCATTCTCCATGAGTTTTTAGTTCTGTTCTCTCTACCCTTCTTTTGCTCAACTCTTGCTAACTGATTTTAAGTTCAGGATGAACTTCTGAAACTTCTGAACCCACTGTGGTTGAGCTTCTTAGAAATGAGTTATTCTAGAAGCCAGATCCACAGAGGCAAATGTACTTATTACAGCCTGGTTGTTTGGAATCTTATTTTTCTACTCACAAACCACAGCTTTCACACCACTCTGCTGCCAGTGCCACAGTTCAGAACACAGTGAGAAGTCAGTACAGATTAAAACTCTCCCAAGTTTCCCAGTGACTTAAGGTGAGCCTTGGCTCCTATGTGCCCAAGTCACTTTTTGAACACACTCCTTGAGTCCTAAGGAACTTAGTAAATGTCACCTACTATCTCAAAAGGAAATCAAACTTTTTTCACTTTATTATTCTTTACTAATTAATTTAGTCTGATCCCTATATAGCACCATTTAAAGATCTGTTTGTCTTCACTGCGGCACATCCAAACCCTCAGTCACCTCAAAATATTGAGTGAAAAGGATAACTCAGCTCAGCTCTCAAATAAAAAAATTAACACTAGGTAATAAAGTTAGGAATATTTTTATGACACTTTAATCTGAGGAACTTATTTTTAAAATAATGCAGTTGCTCTGACATTACTCATGCAAACCCAATGGCATTTTGTTCATTCAAATGAGAATGAAAAGAGGAAAAGTACCCAAATGACATCTCACATAGGATTACTCTGATAAAGGGAAGCAGAGTAGTACAGAAGAAATGTGATTTTTCTTTTTCATATCATAAACCTCATCGCTGCTAATGATAAGGTCTTTGAAAGTCTGATATTTAAAGACTACCATAGCAACACTTCCATCCATCAAGTCCCACCGCTGATAGTGGTTGCTGAAGAAGAAATTCAGCTACAAGCAATTAGAGAATGATTTTCCCCTCCATCTATACTATTTAGGAGTGGTCTACACCTTGACTGATGATTTAACATCAACCTCCTGCTCACCAGTTTTATAAATTTTAAGAATTAGCACAATGAACATCTTTTTTTCTTCATAAATTTTTACATTAAAAAAAATATGGTGCTGCAAGAAATTCAAATCTACAGCAACTGATCAAATCCTTCTAACAATCCAAATTTTGTCTCCCACTCTCCCACCAAACTACCACAAGCAACTCTGTTAATTGTGACACTTTATGAAAATCAAAAAAAATCCCAGGAATACACACACTTACTTTCTAACTTCATACAGCTGTTGTCTTAATATGTGAAGAAGGCATTCAAATATTCGAAGCTGTCTTTTCTTCTAGTTGGGTTTTTTTTGAAGTTTGGTCCAAGAAGGCCTCTCTGGGTGGCATTCAGGGTTGGGAGCATGTAGGGGATGCTTAAAGTATGTTAACTGTCAGACTGCTGGCAAAGCACATGTGAGGCAACAAAATCACCAGGGAGGGTGTCTAAGGACATAATCACAAATTCTCTCCCATGAATGTGTTCTCCATCAGATGTAAGAGCAGAAACATTGGCTATTCAGATTTCATACAGAGGTTAACTGTCCCAAAAATCTGTGTCCTTGGTGTAATTCGAAAAAAGGACCTCAACACTTTATTCTCAGTAGCTAAAAAGGTATTTCCTCTTGAAAAAGAAGAATGACAAACACCAGAAAACACTTTTGCAATTTAAAAGCTCCTGTCTGTGCACATTACTCTTTCACGGAAAAAAAAAATAGATATATATATAAAAATCTCTGTTTTGCTCTGTACACAAGGCTGCAACTAATTACAAGAAGAGACAGATGCTGAGTAGCCTTAAGGCTTTCCCTGCCACCACAGTGAGTCTGTGCACTAGTCAACAAGCAGGTAGTGAGTGAACTCAAATGTTATCTGACAAGGCAGCAGATCCCATCACCTAGGGTTAGAATACAGACAAGCAACTCCGTGTTCAAAAGTAAAGACAGAAAAATTTCAAGCAGATTGTTTCTGACAGAAATCATATCACAGCCACACTTCCTGACAAAGTCTCCACAAATGAAACTATACACTTTCTGTTTTCCATCTTCCCCTTTAAGAAACAGCCAGGATTTCAAAGGTACATTGAAGGTGACAGCTCAGTGCACAGTGCTTAGCAAGTGCTTCTATGCTTGCTTTCTCTTTGGAAGTATGAGGGAAACTCTACTGCTTTTCTGTGGGGGAGCAGAGGAGTGCCCCAGTTTTTCCTACCTGGTTCTTTGTTTCCTAAACACTTCCAGCTCGCTCACAGATGTGAGATGTCAGTTGCACAACATAAAATCCTGGCATGCAAAAACTTCTCATGCCCACCTGGAAGTTTTAAAGAAGTTGCACCACCCTAAAAAGGAAAGTTAGCAAAACGATAAAACCTGGCTAAAATTGCCAATACTGTTTCCCCTGAAAGACAAACAAAATGTCCTAGCTGAATCCTAGCAAAGAATTGTTTATTAGTTTTGAAACAGAATTTTTGCCCTTCCTTCACAACAAACATGGTCTCCATGCATTTTTGAGTGTTACAAATCCTTGCAAAGTAACAGATTTGAACAGTTTTCTTGCTTTCTGCCCAGAAAGGATTGAGTTCATCTAGATTGATTTGGCTGTTTCACTGTGAGTAATGTCAAAACAAGACAGGAGAAATACAGTGTTCGATGAAGCACAACAGATTTTATGTACATAGGTTCTAGCAGTGCTGTGGATTTTGACCTGCAAGCTGGGCATTTGCTCCCAATGGCCCGTGAAAACCCCTGAGGAAGTTTTTGGGCTCTTCTGACTAGCATTACTAATACCACTTTCTTTTGCTGAAGACAAAGTATTTTCTAACCTCAAAAATTAAACAGGGGAGGTGAGGCACACTTGCTTACCCTGTGGTATCAGTAAGACACAGAAGGTGAATGAGGCATTTATTTCTAAATATTCCTTTCAGCAGAATGGGGAATACACACTCCTAATTACCACAGGTGAGGTGCAGAGGACTGTGAACAGAAGCAAGTAAAGAAGTACCAAACATTACAGACAGAACATGGTCACCCTGTGGTAAAGTTACTTTGGACTCCAGATTTCTTTTGCATTTCCATTCCTCCCACTAACATTTTTAGGAAAGACATTAAGGATTATTTAATACTATGAATTCACAGCACTGATCTCTTTACATTATTAAAATGATTATTGCAGAATATTTCACTTGAGAGTATAGTAGAAAACTAGTGGCATGGAATATAGAAAATATGTCTTGTTGGATTCAGTCAATTTTGTAATCAGCGCAGTGCACTGATTTCTGTGCAATACTGGCTTTAGCCATAATTAAATTTACATGGCTTGGGATGATACCTTCTACAGAGGGTCAAGGTATAACTTACATAATATTCAAAATGACTGCAGTTTTGAGCAGTCTCTGATAGATATTTCTAAGTATTAGAGCTAATAGACCTATATTACCAGCAGTAGTTCCCAATTATACAGTACTACACTCAATTTGGCTTATTAAGTCTTTATACTTCATCAGAGAATTTTCAACACTGGAGTGTTTTTCTTGTCTTAGAGTAAATTGTTTTATGGAAAATAAAATCCTTTGCTAGCAGTAATAATCTGTCCTTACAAGTATAGTTAACAAGACTGTGCTTACTCTGTGGAGGTTTATCCTACTGGAGCTGCTTTAGTCAGCTCCTCACAAGGAAACAGCTCTGCTCACTGCTACAGGAACAACAGTGACACACAGTTTATGAACAATTTAAAAGCACTTAGACTTTGGGGCCACTCATGCACATCGTGTGTGGATTTGAGCATCCTGCCTGAGGTTATGAAAGACCTACAGTCCACTTCTCTTTAAAAGAAATCTGAAAAACCAAAAAAAAAAAAAAAAAAAAAAGAGAAAAAGCATAATTTGCAACAGTAGTCTATGCTACTTCCCCATTTCCTCTGACAAACTCTTTGGATCCCTGCTAGGGAAATCAACAAGCTTCCAGACCGCTGGTACCTCAAACCCGATATAGAGTTTAATTGATCCAGGCAGACCCTGAGACCCTGGGCTTGAGAACACTTGGGCTTTGGACCTTACTACTTAAATGAATGGTTGGATGGTAATAATAATAATAATAATAATAATAATAATAATAATAATAATAATAATCTTTCTCTAATCAAATGAGCTGTCTGGTCTCTGTGAAATCATTATATCACGAGTGCTTGAACATCATGAGTTGTCCTTGATTAATGTGACCAGCCAGGAAGGCTATGTTCACAAAAGGGTGAAAATTACCAAAAGTGAAAATTACAAACTGATTACTAAAGAAAATGAATAATATAACCTAGTGACTCAGTTACTCTGAGCTTGCTCCAGCCTTTCAGTAGCATGAAAAGAAATTACTTCAAGCATTAGCCCTTTTTCCACATTTTCATCCTGCTCCATGGAACAAAAGCTGTTAGTTCATGCCTCCCCAGACACAGGACCAGTTGTTTTAAGAAGCACTGGGGAGCTGCACACAGATAAGTCCTGATGTACTTCAGAGATGGTCTCCACAATTTTGGGAAGTGCTTTTAAAATACTTCAGAAACCGTGGCTTCATCACCACTACATCTGATTTGTGCCTGCATAAATTTCCAGCTACTTCAAGGACACTTTCTTGATCTTTTGTCTATTTTGATGACACAAAAGGGCTAACAAGCCTAAAAGAAACTTCTTGGAATCTGTTTATACTAAATTATGCAGGTTTTCCAAAAGCACTCACATATAAAATTAAATTAAATCAATAAAATGAGTTAAAACATCTGATGAAACAAGTGTCCACTGCAAAATCAATCAGAAAGCATTGGGCAAAATGGTAGATACTTTCTGTTAATAAATTATGGCTGCTTTATGAAGATTATAAAGGCAATTATTTTAACAAAATTTTGTGCGCATGCAGAGAAATATATGTATAGATTTTGGGGTATGACCTGGAGGTTCCTGAAGGACTCCCTGGAACCTGGCACTGCTGTGTGCCACTGCTGCAGCAGGAGGGCTTTGTTGTAGCCATGGCATGACAGAGGACACTGCACAGCACTCAGTGCTCTGCTCAGAAGTTAACAATCCTCTGGTGTTTGAAAAAACCCCACAGTTTACTTCTAAGGTTAGGAATACTAAACTTAACAGTCTGAGTTCCTAAACAACTGATTGGGGAATTCTGAGGAAACAGACCCTGTTGACAGTGAATTAAGGATAAGTAGCTGCCTGAATTCTCTCCCTGGATTGCCTAAGGGTCCAGAAGTCATGTTGTCACACAAGCTATAAAGCAACACGAACAGTACAGGCACTCAGGAAAGTCCAAAATAAAATTTAAATGTGTATATGTAGTCTAAGTGCATATCTGTGCATTGAGAATTTATTTAAGGATGGCATGTGCCTTTGCATAAAAGTTCATTCAGGGTGTTGTCTCTGCAGATGAAAACATACATGAATTGTCTCTTAATTTAGTGATAAAGCCTGTTGCAAGGCATAGAATGGCCAATTT
>JANPWX010000473.1:298456-374736 GCA_024734555.1 Trochalopteron elliotii | reverse complement strand
TTTCTTTTCTTTTCTTTTCTTTTCTTTTCTTTTCTTTTCTTTTCTTTTCTTTTCTTTTCTTTTCTTTTCTTTTCTTTTCTTTTCTTTTTTCTCTCTGCTGTTTCCAGGTAGCTGTTGCTACTTAGTCCATACAGTTAAATGATTTCTTGTGCATCAGGTGCTTACAAGGGCAGGAACTTTGCTTTGGTACACATTTGTAAAGTGCTATGGGTACTTCTGGTCCTTTAAAGAATAAACAACACTAGTATGCTTCATTTAACATGTCTAAAAATATTTTTCCCCCAGGAGCAGCATGCAGGCACTCTGTAACTGGCCACAAGGCCAATAAAGTGTGATGCACAGAGACACTGAGGATTGTCTCTCTACATCTCACTGTCCATTGCTATGATCTCTGGCTTCTGCTTAGAGCCCTGCCACATTGGGAACTGGTTCTTCCAGTAATTAATAATCAGTGTTAGGTACTGGTACTGTACACGTCTTGACAAGGCAGCACTCATTTTGACATAAAATAGCTACTGAACTTCACTCTTTTCCTCACTGAGGTCCTTTGCTAAAACAAAACACACAAACAAAAATTGCTTTCTGGCCCTCAACCTGGGAAATTAAAGAAAAATACATTTTTGTATAGAAAAGGCAAAAAAAAAATCCTACAAAAGGATATGTTGTGTATAAAGGTAAATGACTTTACACCTTTCTGACACAGCACATGACAAAAAACAGTTTTTTAAACCATACCTTCCCCAGCTCCCTTTGCTTCCCCAGCACTGACAGGATTTGCTGCTGCTGCTGCTGCTGCTGCCCGTGTTCTCCTCCAGGCTCTGTCCATTGGCAGGGCTGGCTGTTCCTTTCATGGACACACAATTCCCTCTCTGGCTGCCCCTGTAGGACGTTTGATCATCATTGACAGTTGCCCTGCTGCTCTCAGAAATGCCAGGAGGGAGAGCTGAGGGGCAGAAAACTTCCAGATGCAAAGCCTTTTCCAAAAATGATGGCCACAAATCCTGCCTCCGCAGAAACCCACCAGCATTTACAGAACTAACAGAGCTTCTGCGTGAGGAAACCAACATGTGCTTGTTTATCAGCAATTTTGCATCTCAATTGATTCTGTTAGAAATTAGATATACTTTGTGACTGCTTTTGGTTGGGCATTTTTGGCATTTATTTTTTTAGTAGACATTTTGTAAGAGTTCTCACTATTGAAACCATGTTTTTTCTAGAAGAAATTTCCTGCCAGTCAGACAACACCTAGTCAGGCATTTGGAATGACTCATGTCCCCTTACTTCTTCAGGAAGCACTCTGAAAGAAAAATGTAGCATAACTAAGATGAATGGAGCTGCATAAAGATGTTCCAGTTATACAAGGTACATCCCACCCCTACAAGCCACAATTTGACCTCACAATTATTCTTAAAGAGAGAAAAGGACAGAAAAAATTTGGTTGGTTTTGTTGTGGGTTTTTTTCCTTTGTTTCTTAGAGATCAAATGAGAAGAATTTGTACTCAGCACTGGTGAGGCCACACCTCGAGTGCTGTGACCAGTTCTGGGCCCTCAGTTTAGGAAGGACGTTGAGACACTTGAGCACATGCAGAGGAGGGAACAAGGCTGGTGAGGGGCTTGGAGCACAAGCCCTGTGAGGAATGGCTGAGGGAGCTGGGATTGTTTAGCCTGGAGAAAAGGAGACTCCGAGGTGACCTTATCACTCTCTACAGCTTCCTGAAATGTGGCTGTGCTCAGGTGGGGGTTGGTCTCTTTCTCCAGGCAGCAACTGACAGAACAGGAGGACACAGTATTAAGTTGTGCCAAGGGAAATATAGGTTGGATATTAGGAAAAAGTTTTTCACTGAAAGAGTGATAAAGAACTGGAATGACATGCCTGGGGAGGTGGTGGATTCACCATCTCTGGATGTGTTTAAAGAAAGACTGGATGTGGCACTTGGTGCTATGGTTTAGGTGAGGTGTTAGGGTTGGGTTGGACTCGATGATCTTGAACGTCTCTTCCAACCTAGTTCTGTGATTCTGTGAATTCTGTGAATCATCAGGAGGCTTCTCTGAGAGGTTGTTAAAGCTGGATGTGCATTCTCCATGAGGAGCAAGGGAAGTGTCTCTGCTTTAGATGTCCTGGAGCAGATCAGATATGCTCTACCCTATTGCTACATCTGATTCAACTAATTTCCAATGGAATGGTACTTCTTAAAAAAGGCAAATCCATACCTATTCTGAGTCTCAGAAGAGCAGCCAGTGAGGTGGAGGACAGAAGAGAGAAGTGGAATTAGGAGTGATTTTACCAGGCTTTAGTAGTGGTATTAGTCAAACTATGGGATAGTTACGTCAGCACAAAGCAGCCATGGGCAAAGCATAATCCTGTGATGCATGTCCTGCAGGGTTAAAAATGGATCTGCCTTGGCTTCCTCAGGATTCTTTGGGACAAGGAAAAAGTCAGTCATGTTACAGGCCCTGTGCCCAATTCTTTTAGATAATATTTCCCAAACTCAATTATTAGTTCTTAAAAATATACCTAAATTATTCTATTAAAACTTGTATTGACTGAATCAGCATCCAGGAGCATGCTGGGGACAATCTGTCCCATATACTAAGATTATTTGTTCATTAAAAAATGAACATTTTCCATCATTACCAATAATTTACCTATCAAACAGCAGATAAATATAAGCTTTTGTTTGAAATAAGAATTATTTAAATTTTACCCAACATAACAGGACAAAATACAGGATTAAAACTATTTTCACTAACCTCCAAGAAGAGAAGTTCAAGGCTTTTGGGAGTTTAATGAATTAAGCCTTGGTTTGTTGTTAAACATGATTTTTAGCCACACTGAAAATTGTTTCTTGGTAATAACAGGTTTTGAACAAAATGTGCTTTTTTCTATTTTCTGCCTCTCATCAACTGTTATTTTGTTTCTCTTTTTCTCCCCAGCTGCTCCTGTTATTACTTGCTTAATTTTTCCTGCTTCTCTTTCGATCTTCCCTCTCTCCAGGTGCTAGATTTCAATGCTAGATTTCAACTATTCTATTTGTAGTAGGTTTGTCTAGGAAGGATTTGTTTCAATTGGATTGCTAGGCTTTATGTACTTATTGTTGCTGTTTCAAATTAAAACAGTCTTATCAATTCATGATTATTCCTGTTAGTGTCATTTTTGGTTGGAGTTTGTTGGTCTGGGTTTTTTTTTGTTTTTTTTTTTTGCATAAATATACACGAGATTAAAGTGTGGCTGAACACAGCTTCATTTGACAGTAAAATATCATCTTTCTATTTATCGATTACCACCTCAAGTAAACATACCATCAGCTCACCAAAATCAATATATGCTTGGAATTTACATTCAAGAAGAATTGCCTGCTGGCAAATAACTTTTTTCTCTCTGTACGTGGAAGTTGCAGACGATCTATGAACTGGAAACCATATTCAAGTTAAGTAGTAGAATAAATACTGCACAAGGTATATGACAAAGCTTCTTTCTATAAAAGCTTCTTTCTTTCCTTCTGTAGCAGTAGGAAAGTCCATTTAGTGACCAGTCTTGGTGGTCTAGCAGAGCTTTTGTTACTTGGGCTGATGCACTAGTGAAGTCTGACATGGACTGAAATGAAACAACCTGCAACTGCTGTTAGAATTATATGAATAACTATCCCCAGGCCAAATGTACTCTCAGAGATAACCAGCTGTTTATGTAGAAATAACCTGATTTTCTGTTATGCTTCCATTGTATTTTGCCATATTCTTGTGATGACATATTCACTAAACCACCACTAGAACCTAACATATTCAGTGGTTGAAATATCATCTTGTAGTTAGAGTATTTTGACATCACTGAGAACAACAGGCACAAATGTCTGAACCTAGTTTGATTCTTTGTGTAGACAGGCTGGGGAGCTACACAGGAATGGAGAAAAAACCTGAGCAGCATTAAATTGTCCTCCTTACACTGATTTTATATTTGTACTGTAGCAAATAAAATTTCACCAAAGTAAAAATGTAACTGAGATTTCAGTTTCCTCTACATCTGTTGTTGTTGTAGGCATTACTAGAGAAAACTGATGAGCTTCCAGCACCATAAAGGTCTACCAATATCAGCCTGATAATTTCTCCATAAGGTTTTTCAGCTCTTTTTATTGAGGAGTTACTGTGCCAACACAGAGAAATAAGAGCCTGTGAAAAGTAAGTCCCAAAAGCAGTCTTTAGTCATAGTGCCTTAAATTAACTAAAGATACAACAGATATCTGCTGTGGCCAGACTGCATGAATCTTTAAAACTGTTACATGCCCACACACCAGTTCTACCCATCATTTCTTAGTACAGAGGGATTTACCTGGACTCATTTAGCAAAAGGAACAGCAGGAAAAACTGTTTGCCTAAAAAACCCAGCTCAGTAGAGGAATCCCCTCGTGGTCTGCAGTGGGGCTTCCTCCTTCTGGGAAACAAACTGCCATTATCCTAACTGGGATTCAAATCAAAATCAGATTACACGCTCACTGTATGCAATGCTCAATCTTTTCTCCTCTGCAAGAATTTATAAGACACAGGGTATCCTTTGCCAAAGAAGAGAATATGTAATAACATATTTATGAAACTTAAGCGGTTCAATTATTTTCATCCCAGTAGCTTTATGAGAGAGGTAGGAGTATGAAACTCCACGAAATGATATAACTCAGAGGAATTATTACAATGCTTGTGCATTACTGCTAATTCCACCCTATTAGATGATACTATATCTTTTCATAATGAAGATTAAATGCAGCAGAAACCATATAAATGGCAGAACTGCTGTAGATCAAATTGGGTCTACCATAAGAAAAATGATCACTGATCCCAAGACGTTATGGAATAGTAAACTTAAATTGTGCCGCTTTTCAAGTCTATGTGACTATGATTATTTAATTTTTCTTTGTGCGAGCTCAAGTGTAGCTGTTATGCGACTACACATGAGAGAACCTGAAATTAATTTGTCTGTATAAGATCAGTGACTGTACAAATTCTTATGAAAACTAACATGCCATGACAATAGTAATTTTGATAAAATTACAGCAAGAACTGCAATTCTCTGCCATCTGGCTGTCTCATCATAACTACTTTGATGTGCTTTTTATTGCTTATTTACTTACTTCAACTACTTTAGCAGTTGTTTCAGAGCTTAGAAACATTAACTGCAGAACAATGTTAAAGAAACAGCATTGCCAAAGCTTAACATTAATTCCTTACAGAAACCTAAAACAATCTTCAATCATCTTTAATTAAAGCCCTAAAAATAATATATATACTCTAAAATAGATCTACTTTATGAAGCAGACACATTTCATATTTTAAAATGCAAATATGTATCAGTTTTCAGAGTAGTCTGATGAGTTTATTCAAAAGTCTGAATGAACTGCCAGACCCTTTCATCTTCCTAAATAAAACCTTTCAATTACTTTTGGAATTGAGTTACATATTTACTTAATATACGAACGCAATTAATAGACTAAAGGAGAAGTATATCTAGGTACATTTTTATAAATAAGGAACCCATTTGCTTGAGGTCAGCGTATCAGTACTGTGCATTTCTAATTCAATCATATTTATTCCAAGGCAAATCATCTCTTTGGTGACTTCTTATGAATACTAACTAGCCACCATAATTTGTCTCCTTTATAAGGGGTGGAGAGTGGTGGAGAAGGTCAAATGCTGCCTTTATGCTACCACTGCAAATTTGTTTGCTTGGTAAAGGTCCTGATCTGAAAACATAGAACTTTTGTAATTTTATATTGTAATCTTGCAGATTCAGATATCTGAGATGAACCCCAGCATGTCCAAAGCTCGAAGAATCTTTGCTCTTTTTCAGGAGCTGTGAATATTTTCCATATCTCTTAGAGAATTATTAGATCATAGTATGCAATATGGTTCCAAATGTGTGCACACGAGGCATCATCTACAACATGGGAATTCAGCACATGTAGATTTTATAGAAATGATGAACTTCTGAAGCCTAAGGCTAAAAAAAGATACTACAGAGCACACAACTACCAAGAGTCACACCTTGTGCCTGAGAGAGACATCCCAGTGCTCCTTGAGCTCTGGCAGGCTTGGGGCCATGACCACTTCTTTGGGGAGCCTCTTCTGGACTGTGAGGGGTGGAATCCTGCTCCCACAAAAGCCACAATGGGCTAACACACATGGATCTGGTTTGGCTTTCACCCATGAACCCAGAAAATCCACTTCCACTTTGAAGGGGTGGCCAAACCCTCTCCTGGTGTGAAGTGCCAGCTCACTGAATTAGTTGAGCTCAGTGAAACTATAGGAATTAATGCCATGTAAGAGTTCAAATCTGTGTCTTGGGGTCAGGGTAAAGACCTGGAATAGTGGAACTCCACTAACAATGCTGTGTTTCACCTTCTGTGAGCTCTAAACTTGCAGGGAATTAAATTTAAAAAAGAAATTAAAAAAAACAAAAAAACCCAACAAAATCACCTAACACAACAGATAGAGCTGCCATCAGAAACTCCTTGCAGATGGCATAAAATAGCTTAACTACTATTCACTGGGAGCTAATTTCAGTCATTGTTAATACATGCTGCGTAGAAAATTAGTGTCAAACAACAAAATGGCATGATTTTTTAAAAGCATTTGGATTCAGGTTTCAAATAATCTCTGTTAACCGGCATTCAAGTTTCCAGATTAAAATCTCCTCCATAGAATTACATTGTACCAGCTATTGTTTCAGTTTTAAGAAAAAATACAGAGGATGTTGAATATTATTGTTAGAATGTAATAATTAGAGTAGTGCAATATATGTCTATATAATACAGTCAGGTATTTATGTAGTGACTGGACATATACAACATTTTGCTAATTGTTTGTTTATCTGAGTTGTTTTTTTCTGCTGAACAAAGTGGAGTGTTTCTGGACGGAGGTTTTCCTTTTATTCTGCATTTGATTCCCCCATAGAATTTATTAGCACAGAACTGCCTGAATAGGCCATGATATTGAAATTATGGAGAGAGAACAGAACATAACATCCAGATTTGTTTCCCTGTGTCTGTTTATTTATTTATGTAAAAATATTTCTTCCTTTTTCTCTGAAGACCTAAAAGGCTATCAGTTGCACCATAAATGGGTATATAAGGCAATCTGCAGATTTATCTTGCAGACAAAAAATAGACTCATTGCAAAAATACTTCTCAAAAGCACCAGAGCTATGCTTTGGTAATACCAAATATGAAGATTTAAGCAGCACACCTGGATTATGTTTTTATTGTGTTTTCAAACTTCACAGATTATTAACAAGCTGAAACAGGCAGTAATGGAGATACTCTGAACATCCAAGGTGTTAACTGACAGTTTTCATCTGTATAGAGTTAAGACTGCAATACTGCTAATTCTGCAGGGTTTACAAGAGTTGAGGGGTTTTTTTTTGGAGTTTTTTTGTGGGGTTTTTTGTTTTGTTTTTTTTTTTTTTTTTTTTTTTAATTAGAAGGTGAATATTTTTTGGAAAGAAAATTGGATTTATTTAAAAAAACCACTAGTAAGTAGGTACTAGTAGGTACTAGTAAGGGTCATGCAGTGATTTGCAGAAAAATGGAGATAGGTACTTGACATTAAAAAACCCAAACAATTTTTGCTTTCTGTTACCATAAATTAGAGAGCTTTATGATTTTCTTTGCACTAATACACATCCCTAAACTTGAACTGTGCTTATAACAGCCAGAATACATAAGATATACAGAAAAAAATGCTAAAAGCAGAGGCCAGTTAAGGGAGCTAACAATTTAATCTGTAACTTTCTAAGACCTTTTGAATAAAATCCATTTTACATTAATCTTTAACACCAGTATTGTTATTCCATATTAAAAGAGCATTCTCAAGTCCATGGTTTAAGTGAAATTGCTATATTGGGCTTTATATTTTCCTCCAAGCAAACTGCAGAAGGATAAATACTTGTTAGTTAGAAAGCCAAAAATATTCTAACGCTAAATAAAATTATTTTTAAAATGAATTTCTGCTATGAAAATAATAATTAAATGGCAAAAACATTCAAATAATTACGCTGGGACAAAACTATGACTTGGGAGATGATGGATAGAGCCAGCAGGGGCTAAAATGTGCAGCATTTCCTGGTAATTTACTCACTGGAAGATTTGAAAATCAGTTTATTCATGGGAGAAAAATAACCTATTGCCACCACTCCTCGATCATAAAACACATAGAACTTTAAACTCTCAGTGCAATATTGAAAGGAAATAATGTGCGTCTAATCAGCTTTGCCCTTCATAGCAGGTATCACTTTGGCAATCAGGAGCACACTGTGGAAAGCAAAAATAATGGGAAGACAATATTCTGAGTGAGGAAAAAAAACAACCAGCCTACACACTTTGCAAAATCCACAGAAAGACTGTAACCACAGGTGGCTATTTCTGCTGACCTAAAACAATTCCCTAAAACGGTGGCTGTGATGCAGCCACAACACGAAGGGCAGGTTTTCATTTTAACTTATGCATTCTTCTGGAATCCTGAGGTCTGAGTAAACTGCACCATCCCAAATAACCCTTCAAGATGCAAAGGTAAGCTCACGCCAACAATCCACAAAGAGGGTGCATGAAATGACTGTCTCAGTACTGAAATCCCAAAGAACCATTTCTCTTTACACGTCTGTATCAGGAATTTTTTTCACTTCCACTTGAGAGAAACCTGACAAAATGAAGCAACCTTAGTGAACAGAATGGTAATTTTCATAAAATACACAGTCAAACTGGTAAAGGCAAAATCATCTAAATTCTCCAATTTTTACTTCAATTTGAAATAAAATAATGTGAAATACAGTCATTGTGGGTTTCTCATAATAAGACGCATTTTACAGGTACTAACACCAATAAGTAATGTATATGAATTTGCTGGCAATTCTGAACTGCTTGTCTTTCATAGGATTTCTTATGGCTATTTACATTTTCACTCAGTGAAAATCAATTACCTTCCTGCAATAAGCCTCATTTGCTACCTTTGAGTATAATAGAAACACCATTAGGATGATGACATTACCCAAAAGAAGGGCACCACACAGTTGGTAGACATAAATTAAGGACCCTTTCACATATGCATTAGAAATACTGCTGTGACTGAAATATGCATAAAATCTGTATCTATTAGAGCTATTAGCGCATGCCGGTGATGATTTTGAAGGAGGGAGGGGGAGATTGTGATCCGCTACTTTGACAAAATTATGTATTTCCTTTTTTTTTTTTTCTCTCTCTCTCTTTTTTTTTCTTTTTTTTTTTTCTTTTTTTTTTTTTTTTTTCTCGGGATGTGCCACTGATGCAATAAGCAGAGGCCCCCAGCTGAGCTGCATTTGGAAATGCCACTGAGCATTGGCGTGCGCGCTTCACTTGGCTGAGCCGGAGCCGGGCTCTGTCGGAGGCGCAGCGAGCGCGGGCGCGCCCGGCCGCTCCCGCCGCCCTGACCTCCGCTGCTCCGCGGATGTACGCCTGGCTGCGGGCCGCGCTCATGTGGAAAACAGCTCCTGCCCGTCAATTCCTGGGATTTGGGGACATTTAACTTCCATCAGGGCCTCATTGATATGGGGAGACTAACTTGTTACCGAACGTTAATGGGACTAACGCGGAGGGCTTTGTGTTTGCGTGGGGATGAGAAACTAATTTAGAGATTCCTCCCTTGGAGTCTGTTAAGCAGAGGAAGCTACTTCTGAACGCAGTTGTTTTTACCTGGGCTCTTATGAGCTTAAGCAAAACAAAATTATAACACAGTGTGATGATGCATTATGTATTAAAAGTGTAAAATGCAATTCCCTCCTTCCTGCTTCCATACTCATTTGACATACCAATGAGCCCGTTAGGAATAAGGAAAATATTGGGATGCTGTTTCTCCTACAGGAGGATTGCTGATCATATTTGTGATGTGGTTTTTAACAGAAAAGCTTGTTTCTCTTTTAGACATACCAAAAACTATTTGGTTCTACCAGTACTAAGGAGAAGGGTAGGTTTTAAGGTTGCTTTCACCACTCATAAATAGGGATAACCTCAGTCCTACAGCAGGAATTCTGCTGACAGTGCCATGAAGAGACAGTTAAATCCACCAATCACCCAAAATAAATGTATTAAAACTTGCCTAATTATCAAAGATAAAAGTATTTAATATGCAGACGGGTGATCCAGGACTTCTGGCATTCCATAATGAAAAGGCACATTAGTCATACAACAGAAGTTGTAAGCTGGGGCTCCTCTGCCTTATAAATTAGTCAGGAAAAGGTGTTTGTGTGAAGGCAAAAGGAGGGAACAGTAATCCCATCTGGGCACTGCTCTCTGCAGTTCCAAGTTCCCTGGTTTTTAAGCCTCCTTCTCCACTGTAATTCTGTACTCTGGTAGATCACAGAAAATCCTAAACAGAGTGCTTGGTGCTGAGCAAATGGATATTGTCAAACAAAGTCTCCCTTTGTTAAAAAAAAAAATCTCAAGAAACCAAACATTAAGCTTTTTGCTTGGCCAGATGTACAAAGGTTTCACTATGTTTGAAAAAAACTGTGCTGAGAATCTTGCAAGGTAAAGCCCATAGACCAATGCTAGAGTTAGCAAGATTTTTCTGGTTGCCCATAGTGAAAAAAGAATTCTCCTAGAATCCAACCCATTTATGCTATTATTTTCATAAAGTTGCCATTAAATCCTGGACCACACTGGAACAAAATGAACATGGAGTATTTCCTAGGTAATTTCTTTTCTCATTTATTTCATTTTTCTGTTAGGTACAAAAATTATGTCTGTATATGTTTGTTACACATTATTTCCAAATAAGCTTGACAGGAACAAGGTGTTACTGAGTTCTTAAGGAAAATGCAGTAAGGAACTAAACTTTCTATTTTTTCCCCTAGGAAAAAAAGACAAAGTGGATGAAAAAGTAATCTTACATTGTCTACTTACAATGTTATCTATTTACATTAAAAATTCTGATTGGCAGAGGAATGCTCGTATCTCTTTGGCCATTTCTATTGCTACAATGTACAGTAGAAAATATGCAGAATGGATGTGCCTTCAGATTAATCTTTTAGACACTATACATTTCATAAGGATAAAGGTCATAACAGCTGAGTAAATAATTTCCATCAACATTTTAAATAAGATTATAGGATACATAGAATTTTTATTCAAACTAGCTGAGCAGAATCTGTACAAGGTATTGGGGCATTGTAGGAAATTACTTCTCTGAATGAAGAAAACACTACAGAGGAAATACAGAAGTTCTTTAAATAAAAAGCAAATAAAAATACCCACTTAAATATTAGATGCTTTTTCCATTATCTTGAGTAGGGGTAATCCAAAAGACCTGTGTCATTTTAAGGACACATGTAAGTGTCATATTTATTCAAACCTTAACTGAGTTTTTTGAATATATTTGATCTTTTCTTAAAACACATCTATGGAGTCCTTTAGAAAGGACATTTTAGCAAAATGTGAAAGGAATGTCTTCTCAGAAGTGAATGTAAGAAATTAGTAAGAATTTGGAATTACAATAAAATTTACTACTTACTGCAAATTTATATATCTAAGTACAAAAAACCCAAGAGCAGTAAATATACTGCTTTTCTTCCTCAGATAATTACATTGTTCTGGTCTTTACTATATAAATATATGTGAAGATAAACATTTCTTATTTTCTGATTAAGGTGTTCTTTTGCATGTATTTATCAGCAATGCTTAATAAATTACTTAATAAATGCCTTAATTAAATAACTGATGGATCTCAGCATTGAAATTACATAATCTAGCTAGTAATCATTACTTTTCTTGTGAAAATTTATCTCTATATTGGCACCAAGACCTCTGTTTCAAACCTCTATCTACATAAGCTTATTGCAATGCTGTGAAAATCCTCTGCTTTTTCAGTTCCCACAATTCCCCCTCTCGGTACAACTAAAAAAACTTCTTTTGATATCTTTGTCAATTATTAACTACATGTTTGCATAGTTCTACTATACTGCATCTTTTCTCATTTAACAAAGCATTGTTACAAGTTTTCTACATAAAGATATATTGTTAAACTTTAAAATCTTTCATTATTTTACTTAATATATATTTTGTTTTCTTAAGGCATTTTTCTGTTTGCTTTAAGCAAAGTTTTTATTTTAAACTACAGCAATTCTAACGCTGTAAAAAATCTGCTGTGTTTTAAGGATGTAAGTCAAGTCTTGTAGTGATTTCTATTTCTTGTTTTGATAAGCCTTGCCTGTTCCAAAGTCTTGAGCCAAAGTCTTTATCTATGTTTATATTTGTTTACACTACCTCTGGGTCAGCAGGTAACTGCCCAAGACCCTGCTATCTTTCTGTGAGGTTCTGAGAATTCTCTGTAATTCCATTTCTTATCTCTCTTGGATGACAAAAGCTTCTTTGATGGTGATCATCCATTGCACACATTGAAGTACACAAGGCACTACCACTAATATTGCTACTATAACAATCAATACATACAAACTTATATTGTGCAAAGTTCCCTTAACTAAGGTGCAAAGCTTTATCCTTCAAACAAATCATCTAACCATGATCTATTGTCTCATTTGATTTGAGACATTAAATCTTTCAGCTTTTGTATGCTTTTGTGGATGGATTCGGAATGGTTAGAAAAGTTCATATAACACAATCCTTCAAATTCTGCACAATCATGTCCATGTACCAGTAAAAGAAAATAAATTTCTGCTCTATTTTGTAGGGTGGCATGTCTAACACTGCTGACGTCTGTCAGCATATCACTGATTGCAATGGATGTGGCATTGGTTTCTTTACTCAGTCAACACCCCACCTGATCTAATTGTTTTAATGCTATTGCTGAAGGAAGTTGGGGTAGAAACAAACCTTCTGAAATCTTTTCACAATGTTCCAGGGTCTAAAAATCACTATTATAATTCTCTTCATATTGATCGGCAAATCTTTTTCCTCTGTTTTTTTCTTAATGACTGCTTTAGGACTAGGTGCTATCACAATGAGCTCTCTAGTGCTGCATGGACCACCTCCAAGGTGTGATGAAATGCCCTGCCAAGCCCTATCTCCACAAATGAACAAATATCCTTTTGGTAATTGCCGTGGATAGTAGCAAATCCCAGAAAGCCCACCCCAACTGTCCGAATAATTACACCAAAAACTCGAGTTCCTGTATGCAAGGTAATGGGGAGTAACACTGTACTTTGGAGGATCACTTTCTTGCCAATTACTAGTGGAAAACATAAGGCAGAAATCCATTGTTAAAAACCAAGAATCTCCAATTCTTGGGGTTCAGAAAGTGCTTTAGGAAGTTCTTTGGTCCAAATGTCCCAATCACTTATGGGACTGCTCCTGTTGGCAACCTCGCCTGGCTTACTGTTAAGTTGCTTTTTGGTCAAAGGATCATAATACATAGGTATCGGCCAATCTTTTACTGGCACATCGACTAGACAGGTTGTAAAAGACTTTTCTGGGTTCAAATTGGACAGACATATGGTGTCTGAGCCTGCTGCCTTGGCTAAAGCAACTCAAACATTTCTTTTTGTTTGTTCCACAGGCAGGTCTGCACTGCAAGAAGCAAAACTAGCAAGCACCAGCATAACACTCAATTTAGCTCCATAACTTTCATGACCTATTTTTTGGCAAAAGGTTTTTCCATATATTTCAATTTCCAAATTCTGCTTTTGTATTTTCCTAAATTTATTCAGGTACTGGCCAACTGCAGCAAGAAGGGGTAATTTTACCTTTATAGGTTCAGTGAGGGAATACACTTTTTCTGACTCTGTGATGTAACACAACAGATATCACACTTTTGCCAAGAGAGCTCTACAAAACCAACAATTCCCACACTTTTCACATTGACATAAAATTCATGGTTTTACAAGTAGAACAAAGAACATCAGGTGTGAACCATGATCTCTCTGTTTGGCTCACGCCTGTGTGCTTGTTTCTCTGCCCTTGGAATTGTCAGTGTGTTCTTGCAGATGATATGGCATCATGTTCTTCACTGGAACCCACTCAGGTCCTGCACCTGTGGAGACACAAGCATACCCTTTGCCCCAGGTTATTAACTGAAATGGACCTTCAATTTGTCCTGTCTCAAGGTTTCTAATTAAAACAGTAGGATTTTCTTTCAATTTGGCCTGTTTGTTATTTGAAAATTGCTTAAAAATTGGTGGATTGGGTTCTGCAAAAGAGCTGTTCAAAAAGTTAAAAACATGGAAAACTTTGCTCAACCTCATCTGTGGTGTCACTTCTGCTCTCCCCTTCTGTTGGTCTAAAATGCATTTTAGAGTGGGATGTGTTATTTCAATAATTGCTCGACTTGTGGGAGAGCATTTTGCTGAAAGCAAACAGAAAAGGTGCCTTAAAAAGCAAAACATATATTAAGTAGGGTAATGAAAGATTTTAAAGTCTAGCAATGTAACTTTGCATAGAAAACTTGTAGTCCTGTTTAATTAGATGAGAAAAGACGCACCATAGTAGAACTCTGCAACACAATGCAGCTAATAATTGACAAAAAATATCAAAAGAGGGGTTTTCTGGTTGTACTGAGAGGGAGTATTGTGGGAACTGAAAAAGCAGAGGATTTTCACAGCATTGCAATAAGCGTGATAGAGGTTTGAAACAGAGTTGGATTTTAGGCCTTGAAATATTTGGAGCATAGAAAGTTTCTGAGCTGCAAAAAATACGAAACAAGCAAGTATTGTATGCTGTAAGGTGTACGTGTAGTGTTTATTGACTGGCTTAAGTAGATGCGTGTCAGCTTTTAGCATTAGCCTATTGGCTAAAAAAAATAAAAAGGCCTTGTAACAAAGAGAACTTTTGCTTCTGTTGTTTTGGTGTGTGTTTTACCATCTTCTATGTCTCCACCTTCACTGACACTGATAATGAAATAATAAACTCGTGGAACGCCTCTCAGTCACCCTGTCCCTTTACTGGGGGCTAGATCCAACACCTTCCCTGTTTTACCTTCATCCTAACCTTCCATTCCCTAAAGCTGAGGAGAATGAGTAAAATTTCTGGCAAGTAATGAAATAAACAGTCTAAGAAAACACTCATTCTATCACAAATATATTGCCAAGTCCAAAATAAGTATGCTTGATACTAAAATCAGGGAATAAAGCAGGAAAAGCCCCAGGAATTTAATCTTTCCAAAGAATTTGGAAGAAGAAAATATGTCTTATTTTATTTACCCTAATTTAAAGCTATTGGAAGTGTTCAAGTGTCTGGCATTATTTGAGTTTATTGTCACTTCCTGCTGAATGGGAGGCAGAACAGAAAATGGAAAGGGACCCATCTGTCTCCACTTCACTGCCACTTTTCAATTTCAATCAGGAGCTCTGCCCGGTCCTTATAGCTCAGCCAAGCTACCCCACAGAACAAAGGTAAAATGCAAAAGCAGTCTTGATGCAAGCTTCCAGCATTCCATCAACTCTGGGATTCCCCAAGAACCAAATTCACCACCTTCACAACTGTTCTGCAGTACCAGACAAGTTTAGAGCACAAAGAAAGACTGAAGCCACTGGGCTTAATTTTATAAGGATAACACTAAATTCCTGCAATGATCATAAATTGATGTAAAATGTCATCTGCAATCTATGAAAAATTAATATTTTGGAAAATAAAACAGCACAATGAAACTTAGGAAACTAAGGCTGAATGTGAATTCCAATGTTCAGCTCCTTTGTTTTATACGATGGATTTTCACCTAACTCATTTGTACTAAGAAAATTTCTTCCCAGTGATTTAAAAAACCCCAGAAATAAGTTTAGTCTAGATACTTAACTTAGATAACTTTAGATAACTTAAATGATGCTTCTTCAACTGATGTATTTTATTATTTTTCTGGCACTTTAGATGTGCTGGAGGATTCTGATTCCAGGAAATTGCCCCGATAGTCCTGTAAATCTGGTACTGCTCAGTTTGACTGAAGTATTTCCAAAACCCAGCATTGCAGCAGTCCCTTTGAGAGTCATAAAATAGAAAGGGGTGCTTTCTGCTATGTCTCATACTACCCCTCTCCTGGCTTCCATTACACCTTTCTGCAAATCACAGCCATCAGTTTTAGTTTAGCTAGATGGTGCAAAATACCTCTTCTGCAATGTTTACCAAACTTTATCCTTATTAGAACAAATGTTCATACATAAGCAGGAAAAACAACCCCAAGATAAGTTCTTTGTTCTTTGCTGAGGCTTATGCTTCTTTAGAACACACTACTGTGTTTTCTAGAGTTTTTGTAAGTGCTTAACTCCAGCTCCCTGCTGAAGAACCAGATGTTGCAATAAAAGAAGGTCCCATGGAAGTCTCGCCTGCACAGTGGACCACTGCCAGGACAGCAGACCATAGTTTGGATATTTTTAGAAAAGAAACATTGAACAAAAATAAAAACATCCCTATGCCACTGTTAAATCCATGACCAGAAGCAGTTCTGGTTCTTGCCATATGAAAAAGAATGTAGAGGGAAACTAGAAGAAAGTATAAAGGGGCACAACAAGAGGCGTGCAGTGCTTTCTTAAGAAACTGGGTAGAGTATAATTTCTCAGTGTGGAATGGGAAAGTAGGAAGTATGATGGCAGTGGATGAGCATGGAGGAGAGACTAAAAGATGACTGTCTAGCTGTTCACTGTGTATTTCAATTTAAGAAGTAGCAGGTCATCAGATAGAGCAAGCTGGTACAGGTTTCAGAACAAAGAAAGGAACAAATGCCTAATTAACCTGTGGAATAACTTGACATATAATGCTGCAGCTACTTAAGGATTACAATTTTTGAACAAAGTCACAGAGGGGTTTTAAATTTCTTATGTTAATAAATCCTTATAATGTTTCATTTCAACAATATGAAACCAATCGAAATATATGTATTCCAACAGACACAAATGCAACATTCCTTTGAATTATTTCTGTTGTAGGTTCATTATGCATTAAGCAAAACGTTTTTTAAAAATTCTTTTTAATGGACTGGAATAATCATAATTATCACCATGAAGAGACACCACCACCCCCCGCCACAAAAATCCAAACACATTATCTTCATCTGCCTCAAAACATATGTATACACTGTAGTTCAAGACACTGTCATGGTACGGTTATCTCACATTCAGGGTACTAATAGGATGATGGTAGTTGTTCCTGGGTCAGTGAACAAGCCAAAGCTGCCTAAAGTCAGACTCGAGCTCTGAGAGAAAAGAAAGAGGGGTTTGCCTTTTGTTTCTTGTTTTTTTTTCAGAGGAAAATACAGAGAACTGGTTAGATTTTGCTGGTTCCAGACTGTTTCATCTTTGCGTGCGCTCTGCTTTCTGGCCCAGCATAGCTGTGCTGGTAATATTCTTGCCTCGGGGCCAGGAGGTCAGGGGTTGAAGGACAACATAAAAACTTAGGCTCTAATTCAGTGATGACACAGAGGAACAGTGCTTGTAGGGGAAGAGCAACCACACTGTCAAAGGTGTCTTCTTTGGATGAAACACTGAACAGAGGTCCCTACTGGCAAAGTCAAATGAAAAAGGAATAAAAGCTCCACTGCGAAAAATGTGTTTTAAAAATGACTGCCACAGAGTTCAAAAAGAAAGCTAAAGTTCTGATAGCTATCCTATTTAGCTAACAATTTTTTTTTTACATCCATCTTTAATATTTAGGGAGGTCTGGCAAAATAAAAATATTTGTATTTTTGGTTTCATTATCAATTCATATTAGTATAATGAGACTATAAAACCTCTATCTTATTTAAATTGATGTGGCTTTCATTAATAAAAATTAAGGTATATAATCAAGTAAAAAGAAATTTCTATGCTTTTTTTTTTTTGGAAACAAATTCAAATTGAGTCTTAGTTTTCTCATTTTAAAATTTTTAACTTACCATCTTCATGTTGGCAGTTGGTTATTACTGCCAAGGTTTTCTGTTGGTAAGCAAATAAATTAACCATTTTCAAAGTGGGATGAAAATGATAAAAAGAGATCACTAAACTAAGCTTTATCTGAAAGCGAACAACTAAACATTATTTTGAAGCTCATAACACAAAGCTAAAAGAAGAGGAAATTTTAAATAAAATTCCATAATCTAGCAATCAAATAAAAGAGCATCTGAATGCATAGTTAAACTTTAATACATTTATAAACAGCTGTAATGATATTAGTCAAAAACAACAACAAAGAAATACTGAAATTCCTAAAGTTGAGGAAAACCTGATATCACTTTATAGAAGAGAAAGAAACTCACATTTTTATTCTTAGCTTCATTCCATGTAGCTGCAGCAATTCTTAAAGATCAGCAAGTAAAGTTATGAAAAAGAATAAATCTACCCACTAACTTTATAATTTTTGAGTGGTTTTGTGTGGAAGACTGTAATGTGCAATACTGTGATAGACACACCAGCATTGAAATTAAAGCAGAAATTAGGCTTTCATCAGTATAGTTTTTTCTTGAGTGTGGAGACTAATAAAGAAAGTACTGTTATGTTGACACAAACCTTAAGTTTTAAACCTTGAGTTGTAATAAATGTGTTTGCACTAGGAATAGTGTCCTTGTAGGTACAGCTCTCTCATAGGGAGTCATGGTCAGAAAAACGAGATGTGCTAAGGCCAAAGTTTATGGTAAAAGAAAAAAAAATCCAGTTAATCTAAAGATGTTATTGAATCACATTACAACAATAAAATATTGGCCCAGACCTATTAAAAAAACCTGCACTGTTTTTATTAAGAGGTTGTTAAATATTTACCAGTTCTTACTATTTACCATTCCCTTTGAGTATCACACAAATGTTTAAGATCCCATATTGTCCTATGGAAAACTCCTCTTTAAAACTGTTCATAAGAGTGTTGGGCCCACTTCAGAGTACTGAATTTTGGATCCTACATGTTCCAAGGGTGTTTGGAAACCTGAGATAAGCCTAATTAAAAAAACACTTTCTGTTAAGGCTCTTAAATGCCAGAACTGCCTCTCAAACAAAAAAAAGGGGGTTAGAGTATTCCAGAATACAAACTTTTTGGTATTTCAGAATACAGACTTTTTCTTGGTAAACACCCTTGGAATGAATTCCAAGATTCCCCTGGAAATGAGGTGAGCCAAGGTAATGCAAGTAATTTAGACACAGGCATACCACATTAAGCAGGTTCGCAAAATAACCACATACAACTAAACTAAGCTCCACCATTGCATTGAGTGGGATAAATTCCTATCAAAAATATTGGAAAGGTGCAAACCTGTGTAGTACAAAGGGAGTGATGGGAGTAAATTGAGCAGACAATATTTTTTGGCTGAATGTCAGAAAAAATATTCCTAAGAGAGAAGACGACTATTATACTGCAGAAATGACACCCCCAAGGGAAGTGATAGAAGTCTCATTCCTTCAGTCCTTTAAAAAGGAATTAGGTAATGCAGAAGATACTGTAGAAAACATCCCTGTGCTTTAAAAAAGATTTTTAATATGACTGTTACACCTTTCTCCTCTCGAATTTCTGTCATTTTAAGAATATGGCTGGGGGACCATAAGATCACACATGGTAAGGAGGGAAATCTCAGCCTGCCTTTGGTTTCTCTCCCTGCTCACCTCCCAGTTTCTTGCCATTCACACCCTTTTCCATCATCTACAGATGGCTGGAGGAATGGGGGCAATCACAAATTACACAATTACAAATTAATCTCTATTATTGTTGCAGAAGCCTTGAGTTGTGCTCCAACAGCACAGAACTAATTTTCTTGTCTTTGGGAGTGGGAAGATTGGTTGTGCATTTGTCAGTTTTATCTTTGTCAGCGTGTTTGTGGGTGTTATGTTCGGTGTAACAAGATAAGTGAGTAAAACAGCATTTCTCAATTTTAATATCCCAGGACTTTTCACTGACATGAGGATTGCTGGCATGAAGCCTTCTTATAAAATTCTTTTGTCACATACTTCATTATAAACCTATCAGATTCTCTCCATTTCAGTCACTGGCACATTTTCTAACCTTTCTTCACTTTAGGTCTCAGAGTTTTCACATATCACCAAAGAAAGAAAGAAAACACCCACAAAAAAACAAAGGTAACCCCATTCCATCTGTTGCATTTAAAAGTTTATCTCAAAAGAAATTCTGCCCAGTTCCTCAGAGAGTTTCACTGTCATTTCCAGACACACATACTTTTAGCAGGAATAACTTGGTAAATTATGATATAAGCATTGCTCAAGCTAATAAGTACTTTTCCCTGTAATTTAGGATAAATTCCCATATTTTACCTTCATCAGTTAAATTATATCTGGATAATGAGATATGATTACTTCAATATATAAGCTGAGAATAAAAACACTTCTCTTTCTTTCTTGTATCACTTTACCCAGAAACAAAATCTTATTTTGAAAAAAATACAAGCCCAAACACACAGAAAACACCCCAAACCACAAAAATGTGAAAAACAGCTCACAAACAAACAGAAACTTGCAAAAAAAAAAAAAACAAAAAAACTCAGGAGAGTTTTTGGGCACTACTCTTAAATTTATTTACTATTTAGTTATTTTGTATTCTGTACATCTCATCCTTCTTCATAATTAAATCCCTTCAGTATTTTCCACACCCTCTCTAAATGAGGGAAAATACTGAAGGGATTTAAGGGTGAGGTTGTGTTGTTTTTGAATTTTTTTTTATTTGAACAGAAAAGAGTTCCTTTAAATGCAAGTAAATACTTTGGTGTTGTTACTGGGTAATGAAGTGTCACAAATCCCAGAACGGGGTGAGGGCACAAACCCCAATCCTGAAACCTGACTGGCACGAGCTGAGGGGATACAACCCAATATTTATATTTTAATATTTATTTGATCATACTGAGGATGCAACCCACCTCAGACAAGAGTATGGTGAGATTGTTTGTGAGCATAATTCTCTTTCCCAGTCACCACGGCAAAAACAGTACATCCCTTTCAATTCTGACAGATCAGTAAGGATTCAGCAGTGCCTTGCTTTATACCTGACTGGGAAACCCTTTTTTTATTTTTTCCATCTGTCTCCTATTCCTACATTCCAACATGTTAAGCATTAAAAAAGCAGCAACCTTTGTTAACCATAGTTCTGTTTTCAGTGACTCAGTTCCTGCTGTGGTCTTGCTTATTCAAGGTCATTAACTCATTCAGTTTGTTTTTATTATAAGCTGATAGTAAGCACTTGAAAAAGAGATGAACCTGGATGAAGATAGGTCTAAGTTTTCAAGTACAATTTTCCTAAAAGGAATTTGCCTATTTGAAGCTAATTTGAAAGGAAAAATAGAGTATTTCATACTGTTTAAGGAAATTACCTTTGAACTAGTAATTGTGAACATGATTGTACTTTGTATAGAAATATGATGAAAAATTTCTTGAAGGTTGAAAAATATTTGGAGGTTAAAAAATTGGACTGCTACTTAATCAAGTCATATTTTAGTTCATGTGTCATACACCTATCTGTGGAGGAATTATATCCCATAAAAAAATTAAAAACTGCCACTGAAAGACACTTCACCTTGTGAATATTTTGGAATTTTATAGTACCTCAGATTATATCATCCCAATTCTTTTAATACTGGAAATGTTTTAAGTTAACATTTTGTATGAAAAAATTAATTTGTACATAATGTAAAAATGTGCCCAATTGTTGGTAAAAAATATCTTCTTGCGAATTTTTCATTGAAATTTTTCATTGTCCTTTTATCCTTCAAAATTGACAGATCAAAGAGGCAGTTGTTGCACTTTCTTGGGAATTTAAGACTGATTTACACTTCTCCAACTGCTGATATTTTTAAACTCCTGGTTAATTGTGATTGTTCTATTAAGACAATGATAGCAAAAAACTAAGTTTATATGAGTCAGTATCCAACCAGCAAATGAAAGTTGCATTTTCCCTTCAAATGCATTATCTATATAACAATCTTAATTCATATAAAGAAATTCTATTAAAATGGACTTTTTTGGTTTCCATAAGTCCATTGGACTTGCAATTCAAATGAATATTAAAAATCTCTGTAAAAGAAGGGATAGGGTTTCCAAATAAAACTGTCAAAATGTGTAAAAGTTGAGGGCCACCATCTCTGCAACTTTTCAATATGTATTAATACACCATTATTATTTTTGAATAGTAGTTTAGTACAAAAAATAATGCCTTTAACTGTCTTAAATGCATACAGATACATGTAAAACAGATATGATAGCAGGGCAATTTCTCTGCAAACAATAAACAAGTTCTAAGATCTGATGGAAGTTTCTCTGCAACTCCATGGCTTCAACAAACATCCATGGCATTAAACCCTCTTAAGAGTAATAACAGATTTCAGTGAGGTTGAAAAAAAGCGTTTAGTGCCAGAGTCCTCATTTACTTTCACCAGAAATAATATTGCATCATTTCAGATTTTGACAATACATTCACCTTCCTCTCACAAATGTTTGTGGAGCTGAACAGCTCCATGCAGAGCTGTGGGACTGAAAAATTTTCTCACACACTACAGAGAAATGCCACGAGCTGGAAGGCACCTGCAATGCTCCCCTGAACCATGTGTGATGTAGTAGACAATTGCACTGTGTTTGCACACTCCCAGTTCACCACAAGCCTTTGCACTACTTTTAAGTAGGAAAGGACACAGGATTGCACTGATGAGAAGCAAAAATGGAGCAACAGGACCCATTGTTGTGTGTATCCAATGGCTCCACCACCTCATAACTAGGCAAGAGACTGTGACCTGTATTCTAGAGCAGGTTGAGACCTCTCAAAGGAACCAATTCAGAAATCTGTGTCCTCAGAGGTAGAACATAAGTTTCTTTTTCCTTGCGTGTGAACACTTTCAAGGACAGCTTGAACTTGGGGCATGAATCAGATAAAGATAATAAGAAAAGAAAAAGTGTAAATACAAAAAGACAACATAACCCACCCCCCCAAACCTGCAGCAGTAAAACAATTAATACTAAAAAGATTTCAGTTCCAGCACAATGTTCTTTCAGTCTAGCGAGTGCAGTATTGAATATTCAACTCATGCAACGTAACTTGTACCAACCTACTCCAAGCATATTACAACTTAAAAGCAATATGTTATAGCAACCATGCAAAAAACTTACACTTTTTTGAAACAACTTTACACTTTTCAAGCAATTTTTTCATCATTCATTTTTCAAAAGTCATGATTTCACATTCTTAACAATCATCATTCACAAATCAGCTAAGAACCCTATTAGGAGAGCAGGAATGTCTTTATTTAACCTAAAAAGTTCATAATGTGAGCAAAGTTACCCAAGATTTAGCACTGCTGTACCAGGAAAGGCATGCAGCTTTTGGTCAATCTGCAATGGTAATTGTTACCTTTAACAGTAAATAAATAGGCAAGGTTACTGTTTATTTTGTAATATATCATTTAGCCATGAAAAGGTGCCAAGTTTCATTGTATACTGGATTATTTAAAATGTTTTTACCATGAAACTCAATATTTCACTTAAAAGAGCTAAGTAAAACATTGGGATGGAGGGTACAACAGACACTGAACACTGCTGCAAGTCATGCAGGTAAGACAGAATGATTATACGAATAGTGGCAACAGATTTTGCATGGATTAGAGAATATTTTCATTTACAATAACTGACTGTCGTATTTTAATTTAATTTCTTGTCTTTAATGATACAAATGCCAAGTAAATCATTAAAAGAAATGTCAGCTCTATCAGTGGCAGCTGCTGTTACTACAGAAAAAGGAGGGGAAGTGTAGGAGCAGGGCAGCCAGCAAAGCCCACAGCGGTCTGCAAAGTCACTAGTGGGAAAACAACAAAGGCCTTTCCATGCAACTAACACAGATGTGCCCATAGCCAAACTGTCAGAAGCAGTTAGGATGACAGCTACTCACAGTTCATTATTTCCTTCTCACAGGTCACTGGGTGACAAGCTGGGTCACCATGCTTTGTCGGCTGCTGCAAACTTCCCCACACCCCCTCAGCCCCCCAGTTCTGATGCCAGCTAAATAAAGGTAAGCTGCTCAAATTAGTAAACTAATGTAAACAAATATCTGCAAATGCTTTCTGCAAATGGGAGTGCAATGTTTAATATACCTTCAATTTCAGATGGATAGCTGACATTTCCTCTCTGTGACAAGCCTTTACTGGATTTGTAACTGTAGCAGATACAGCTATTAGAATAATTTTGTCAAGATGTGACTAAAGCAGTTAATGAAAGCTAATTTGTCACCAATTTGAAGTTTTAACCTTTAGAACAATTACATGGCAGATATATCATGAAAAAATCATTGCAACTCAGTGAAAAGATGTTTTTCTAAGAAAGGGCTTTCCTCAAATAGAAATCTGAGGGGTTACTTAAGATGAACACAGACTTCTAAAAATGTGGAAAATACAGTCTAAAGCACGGCCTCTCTTTTTTTTTTTTTTTTTTTTTGGTGGAATGTGCATAGATTTTTAAAATACTCCAGTAATAAATGAGTGCTTCTAATACATTCTTATCTGTCTTCATGGAGTAACCAATTTACAACATAGATCATGACTTTTACCTATGTTTTGCCCATGTGTAGCTTAAAATAAATGAACACAGTATCAAGAATCAAGGTCAAGCTTTTGCTTAGCTGTAACAATGGAAATGGGAGAACATTTCCATTTCCTTGGGAGTATTTCTTAGTCATTTTCCCTACACTAGCAAGTCTTATAAAAATGTAACAACTGAATTTGTCCAAGTGATTCAGAAAAATTAAAATGAAACCAAGTGCCCCAGATGGATCTGTCTTAGTAGTTAATATGACAAGGTCATAAACATTCTGACTTGGATCCAAGAGTGCTTGTACCTAGCCTGTTACTGAACTTGGAGCATACTTAAATGCAGGTCTGGATTAGAGACCAAGTATCCAGAAATTGTGAAACCAAGCTTACTTACAGAAACAAAGTGATCCACTAAGGCCTGAAACCAAAACTGCATTAAAACAGGCAATTAATTTTAGAAAGGTGACCAGTACTTTTTAAAGTAACAATTCCCAAATGCACTGCTAGGACTGTTGTACTGCTAGCACAAATCTGTTGTAGCTGATGCAAGAGCATTTTCTTTCCTCATTTGGGCACAACATGTAAAATCACAACAATGGGAGAAGTAATTTAAAACACTGCCAGAAGTTACAGGGGTTACATTTCCACAATGCCTAAATCATTAAGTTATTATCTTGACCCAGCAAAGATAATAATACGTCATTTTTTATAAAAGCATCCATTTCAAACTATTTTTGAGTGAAAGGAGGCATTGGATTAGACATTTCCCACACACAAACAGTGGGAATGAGAATAAGGATGGTAAAGAAATCAGTGGTCATTAGTTAGTTAAGCCATTAGTTCTTGTGCTCTGAGGGAAGTACATAAATCACAGTCACACAGCTCAATGCTCTACCCTACCTTATCCTAAAAGCCAAGTCTTCTCAGCATCTTGGATCCTCCATGTATAGCAACTACCTTGTGTTGAGTTCTGGTCTGTTTGAGACTTGTCACTTTTTCCTCAATGGTATTTGCTAGAATGGACAAGCTTTTCACCTCTCACATGGAAACTCAGGGATTCAGTCAGGTAAATCAGAGATGAAGTTCATGTTTTTCTGTCTTATAGGCATCATGTATTGTGCAAAGTGTTAAAATGAGATGTATTAAGTAAACAACATTGGAAAGAACACTTAATAAGATGTCTGCAAAGAGACTAAGATTTTGCTAAGGCCACTAAGATAAGACACACAAAAAAAACCCAAAACAAAGCAACTTCATTTCATTGTTATCTTCACACGTATCTTTATACAGAGCTACCTAAACACATATCACAGGATAATGTGCAACTTGCTGAAAACTGTGCAGGTAAGAAAGGGACTGAGTGCAGTCTTCAACCAGCAAAAATAAATAAGGAAAGAAAGTCTGAAAGTATGAAAATTATGCAAACAGACAGCTTTGAAATCTAATTAATTATACTATTTGAAACTTAACCCTATGATAGTGCTCTCCCTATCCCATCCTATAGAATAAGGTTTTCTTTGGCTGTTGTGGCTCACTGTGAAAGGGTGGCTGTTCCTCAGAAACCAATACAAACACTGAGAATGACATCTCTGAAATGCATATTCCTATGAAACAAAGTTGAAAAACATTTAGGGCAGGACTCAATAGCTTAAAGGGAGACATTGGCTGGTGTTTGAGACTGTCAGTGTACCCAAAGGATCTGCTTAGTTCTCACAAATCCATCACGGTGCTGGCAGGAGACTTGCAGCACTCCAAAGCAGCTGGATGCCTGGTGATACCCCATTTAACACTTCAAAATTGCTCTAAACACCTGTGTCTGGGCAGCTGAGTCTCCCTCCCTCCCTCTCAGTAAGCCAGAGTTTTACAAAAATCTACAAATCTGTTGAGCAGGGCCAATAACCAAAAGAGTTTCACAAGAACCAGTTGAACTTTGGAGGAACAGTGGCCATAATCTTCACTTTACCAACTCATGTAGCTGGATCAGCTGAAACACTTCTAGAACACAGATATATTTTCCTCTAACACACAGTTCATACCTCATTTGTGCTTATGGCAGTTTTTCACATTATTTTGCAAAGGAAGGAATTTTTTGTATTTGGAAATTGAACAGCTTTTCAAATCAGAGGAGATAAAATCCTGTCTCCTAATCTTACATCATCTTACAGTCACTGAAAGGATTCTACCAACTAGAGAGTGGGATGTGGCTGCTGTTTAACAGAATACATTAATACTTATCACAGTCTACTGGAAAATTACAGTAAAGAGAATTTAAATCACTCAGTACCTCCCATAATAGTGGTAACTGCAGAAGTTTTGAATTAGTTATAATTGGTATTTAATGCCAAGTATTTCTGACAACAAAATAATGTTATTTTGGTATTAAAATGTATTTTTTCTATATCTAATTCAAATTCAAGAAAACGCTCCAGGCTGCAGAAGTCTGCTTTTGGAAGATCTTGACAGCAGAGAGCTTTTTAAATCAAGCATGTTTGTTCTGCAAGAAGAGATTTTTAGCTTAATAGTTATATCCTGTAATCTGAGGCTAAAAGCACAGACATTTAGTTGAAAATTCCTTTATTCCATTGTACTTAAGTGATGTTAAATAGCTTTTAGTGACCCTGACATCACATGACATATTTAAAGCACAAAAATCCATACTCAAAGCACAGAGGAGCAAATTATGGCAGTTAAATCCTTACATTACCTTGCAGATGGCATCTTTTGAAAGAGCCAATATAGTCAACATTAGTTTATCAAACTATCAAATTGAGTTTACATTTTAAACATACAAGTTTATTCACTAGTAGTTTAATAATTTATTTTTAACAAAGCTATAGAGTTATTTGATTCATCAAATAGAAATAATTCTACCCAAAATACAGGTAAGCTACCTCTACCTATGCAGCTCCCCAAAAGCTACTGACGCCCAACACTTTCAGGTACCTCAGTCATGTCACAGTCTTCAGGCATATTCTGAAAAACATTTCAGATACAAAAAGATTCAATATTTGCAAAATTATATTATTAAGGAAACAGCTGAAATTGTAGTCCTTGAAAGAGGACCAGAGGAGCCAATCTACAGGTCTTTGAAGGGGAATTTTTCCAAGGGAAGTTACAGTAAATTAGATGAACCAAACCCTCTTGTTCCTTGAATCATCTGCAAATTCCTGCCATTACTTTACTGCCAGTAGTACAATAACTGTAGAAGTTTATTCCTGATAGCAAGTGATGTCTTGTGGTCTTTCATCTGAATGGGAGCTCCATTTTTAACGTGTTTTGCTTCAAAAATACCCAAAACTTCAAACATAACTAGCCCAATGTCATTTGTAAAAGACAGTTTCAGTTATCTAAAGAAAGATCAAGTTTTCTGCCTGCTGCAAGTAGAAGCAATTCAGAACTCTACTCTTTATCTTTTATTGAAATTAAAATTCAGTCCTACATTGAAAGTGACTGTCATTTAGTATTTTGGCTCAGCATGACTTTCAGGTTTCTAACAAAACCTTTACCATTTAAATTTTTGTGCCACAAAATATGTCGCAATGTAGATACAAGTCCTATTTCTTTATGTAATTTGCACAATGTGAGGTTTGTAGATAAAAAATTTAAAAGTAAACTTGCAATTACTACCAAACATCATCCACATCAATCTTCAAAATAATAAAAAAAAAAAGAGAAAAGAAAAGAAGCACATAAATGTCACCCCTTTTCATTAATTTTGGTCAAAATCCCTGTTTGCTTATCAGCCAGAGGGTTTCTGAGATATTTCAATAATATCCAGGAAATCAATCTTACATGAAACTGAAGGAAAACATCTAATGTCATTGAACAATAAATATCAGTTCTGTCAGTGGCTTACCTTTGAGCTGAGGCCTTAGGATGTTTCTCTTCTAGTTTCCTCACCAGTGCCACTGTCAGCTGTGTAGTCTCCCCCAGGGGATCTGCAGGCATTAAACGGGCGTCCAAAGGTCCTGAAAGTTGTTTCTGATTGGGGTTGCTGACATTTTTTTTGCAGAACCTAAGAGATGAAAGTACAACCATGTAATTTATATATCGCTAATTAAAATAATGTGTGTCTACTTTTTCATGCAAGGCTGTTGATTAGCAGAAAATGTCAGAAATACAAATAGCTATGTCAAGATGCATCAAGAAGCACAAATCTAGGGATCTAGTGGTTTGGTGGGTTTTTTTGTTTCTCTTCCTTCCTTGAGTTTTTCGACATAGAAAATAAGAAATTTCAAAAATTTGTCCTACATGGGCATGAGAATAAACTGTTCTGAGAGACAAATATATGTAATTTCTTATTCCTCTATAATCCCACATATAACTATTATTTGCCTAATATATAAATACCTTATTAAATTAAGAAATCAAATAAGTTTTTTTTTTAGGGAAATAAGATGACTTCAACACTGATATTTCTCTTTTCAAAATGTGTTTTTGAAAGGACTGTCTCTGACCTGCCTCTGGCTTAATACTGTGACCTCTTCTGCTGAGCTGCTGTCTATCTCCTGATGAGCTGCAGACCAGGCCCCATGGTGAATACAGTTTTCTGTCTGGGTCACCTCCTCTCTTTCATTTAGCTCCTCTAGGTAGGTCAGGACAAACTCAGGGTAAGCCTGTAGGAAAGGACAAAGGCAGAGGAATAATGAAGAAAAACATCAGCTGCATCAGCAGAATCACAACAGTCTAAACACCAGGGAACAATGGGAAAAGTGGCTGTTGATGTACCAATGTCACAGGAGCTCCTGCATGGACAGAACTTGGTGTTTCACAAAGTTTTCAGGGTTAAATAATGACCTTTCTATATGCACTAAAATGAAAAACCAAAAATATTTGTATTTTATATATATCAGTTTAAGAATAAAGACCAACAGCTCTCAAAATTAAAATTCTTATAAATACAAAGAAATAAAATTTTGTATCCCTTCCTTTTGGTGACATTTAATTAGTTATAGGTGACATTTTGGTACATTTCCATGTAGTACATTAAAAGACTTTAAAATGGCATTTTCTGAGATCAAGACACATCACATACAGAAAAAGCTTTCCTGATGGTTTTGAAATCTGAGTAAATTTTACTGGTTTAATTCCTCAGTTAAGTCAATTTGCCTTATTAATGCTCTTTTGATCCTTGCTTATGTGGCAAAATGTCCCAAATAAAAAAAGACAGATATTCACAACTTATGACCTGTCAAATTTGAGGCATTAACATCTCATCTACTTAGCCTTGTAAACCCCAGATTTTGTACCATGGAAATGTGTTCAATGTTCTTTCTTTAGCTCAGTCCATGAAAAGGCACCGTGGCATTTTCTCAGGTGCTACTTCAACTCAACTGTCCTCATGATGAAATAGGCAGAACTCTTAATTACAGAAAATATTTCTTATTTATGATGGAAGTTTAAGTTTAAGGTTCTGTGAGCACCTACACTATTTTTAACAGAAAATGTATAGAAATTAAGTAGACTAAATTAGACCAAGACCAGAAGCTCTAAAAATGACAGGTAACACTTTAATAAATTGAAATCAATAATTTATTAAAAACTTGCAGTCACAGAATGAAACGTACAACAAGTAAAAGAAAAGCCACATTTTTCTGTTTCATCACTCATTAGTGACTAAACATAAGCAATTTCATTAATAAGGCAGGTAATACTACAGTGGTTAAACACTTGGGTGTATTTTCCGAAGCCAGTTCTGAATGGGCAACCCACAGATTCAGTGAAATTTCTAAGCTCAAGTGGAAAGCAAAATACTAAAACTTTGAGTTCTGAGAAGACTTTTTTTCTTGCATCTTAAGAACACTCAGTAATATTAAAATATTTAGTTGTTTAGATCTTGATTTGTACTGGAAAATTCCAACAGTTTAGCTTCAGTTGCATGACTTTTTCTTGAGCCTTCTCTCAGACTTTTCCCATGAGTGCAGTTATTTTCAATTTAGCACCACTTATATTTTACTTTAAAATAAATCCCTTCAATAGCAAGAATACAATAAACAGTGGGGTGCTTTTATTTCTTAAGGAAAAACATTCTTCACCGATCAATAGCAGTGACTATCCCTCTGTTTATCAGCTTGTATAGACAATATATTCTGAGACATTTATGTCCTGCTGCATTGTTCCATCCACATTTTAATTCTGAGTAAATAAACTCAGAATACACTCAAATATACTATATCCATAGTATATTTTCAGACTAGTCTGCATGAATAATGAGGTAAGATTGCATTTCTTTAAACAAATTCTTCCCCTACAAGCACTTCACACTCCCTTTGCCACTGAGTGCTGATAAGGAAAGTGATTCTGGGTGGTTTCTCTGTCCCTTTTCACCTTTTCTGCCTGGGCCTGTGGCATTGCTGCTCATGTGACAGAAGAAAGCATTTTGCCGCCAACAAATGCAAGCAGAACACAAGTTAAAATCAACAGAGTCAAATTACAGTTATTACCCATATTTGCACTCAGATCCAGTTCCCTGTGTGGCACACCTGTGCCAGGATGCCAGCAGCACGGGAGCTGGGCTGGGAATCCCTGTCTGCCTGGCACAGGACCATGCATCTGCCTTTCCTTTACACTGCACAGCTCCCACAGGTATTCCTCTTCTTCAGCAAAGTGAAGAAACAAAGTAAACTCCCAGTGCAAAAGGCAACACAAGCCTCAAACCTTCCCAGGGTAAGAAAACTCACTTCCCAACTTGTTTAACCCTTAAGGAAACATTGTATTTTGGAAATTTTTATTTTCCATTTTTATATTCCACTAGGTCTAGCATATATTTTCCTTTCATGGCACACCTTTATGATGCAATTTATTGTGAAATGCATCAAAATCTCCAAAATTCAGAGCGTGTTAAAGAGCTTGATTAGCTCATCTTACTTGCTCTCTAGAATTAGTAATTGACTTATACTTTCAGTTAGCTGTAGTTTTAAATTTACTTTTTATCAATTTGTATTATGTTTAAGTTGTCCATAAGATTTACCTGAATAACAGCATATAACTTGACCTTTCACAAACATGGATAACATTAAATATTAATATTTTGATTAAAATGTAAAGGAAAATATCAAGATTAATTTGTTGTTGCTGCATAAGAATAACTTTTGAATAAGGAAAAAAATATCAGGATTGAATTATGAATCAACATCTCAAAAACACATGATGAGTTTACTGGCTTTTTTCAAGACAAACCAGTAGTTTTTCATGTGTTTCCACATAAGTATTTTCTGATTGCATGGGGTAGAGTGTATGCAGAGAGGAGGAAATGTTCATGGCAAACACAGAAAGCAGTAGGTTTTAGCTCCAAGAAAGTGAGTTTCCTCCTCAATCTGGATGTGTCACATATCATTACCCTGCATTGTGCTGCTTTCCTTTATGTCAGCCTTTGTTGGCCTACATATGCTGCAACTTAAAATAACATGACACTACAGATAAAGTGAATGTGAAATATATGGAAAAACACACCATTTTCCAAAGAGATCTGCTATTAACCATTACCATTTTTTCCTGATAAGAAGAAACACAGGCAAGAACCAGTGTTACAATTAACTCTCAGAAACTTCAGAAATCTCTCCCCCTCATGACATGCAAACTACAATATCTTTTGTATAAATAACAATCAGTGTGCATAGAGAAATAAAGAATTGTGCAGCTGTCAACTTAATTTTTATTTACTGATCTGGATTGTTCTGGAACAATTCCAGATAACAGACAAAACAATGGGAACATGGTCACCATTTCTTCAGACTGTTGGAGTTTCAGTACCATTTAAACAGCCAATCTGACCAAACATACTGGAAAGGAACGTCCCAGCAATTTTTTTTTTTTCAGGAAAATATTTGAGTTTTAATCAACAATCTATTTTAAAAGGATTATTTTCTTCAACTATGCAAGAGTAAGGACAACCAAATCTAATCAAAGAACATTTCACTATTTACTAAAGTTTGTAAGTTCATTTATTTGTTCAATAAATGAATTCTTTGTATTGTGTGCTTGTGAACTGCTAATAGAAGGTGTTAATAACATATCCAGTTTGGGCTCAGTGGTCTTAATTTCTTTCTCAGAATGTGTTTTAAGCTTTTGTTAACAAAGATATATGAAAGCAGAGAAACAAACAACTGATTTTAGATGCCAATCACTTTTTAGGCTTTTTTAGTGTGGCCTCACTCCTGAACACTGACCCTTTGTCATCACAGGTTATTACATAGATTAAAGAATAAGGCCCATTCTTGCTGCATAAGTGAAATAAATAAATAAGAAAAGTACTGCAATTAAAGAAACAAAGCATTAAGACCAAAATAAAACCTAAAATTCTCAATTGAAATTAAAAACAGCTTCTGTTCAATTTAAAAAGGTTTTAATAAAGCACAATATGTTTCTATTTTCTCATGAAATAGAAAATACTTATGAAAACAACAAGAACAACATAATGCAGTGACATCACATCATCAAAATAACAACTCATTGAAAGCTTCGTTTTGAAAAAGGGAACACAAAAACAAATGAGAAAAATCTTCACAAAAACCCATTACTTGGGAAATCCAAATATAATGTAATACTTGTACTGTTTCCAAACCCCACATTTTACCAGAGCTCAAAGATAAATTAGCAGATAAAACAGTATTTATACTTCAAACAGCATGCCTTCACCAGGAAAGAACACTTGATTTCTGAAGCTAGCATGATAAAAAAGCATCTAATGCAATAAATAAAGATGGGGAGAAGAATTAAGTCCTCTGCAGCTTATTCCATTGAATAAAAGAACTGGGAAATAACTCATGCCTTAAGACTTTTTGGAGTGAAAATGAATTAATGTTAACAATAGTGCAAATTAAATCAGAAAAACTACCTCAACCAGAACAGTTTTCCAGCTCCATATGATACTGACAAGGTTGGAATTTTTAAAACAGGTTCAAAATTATTATATTTCCCATTACTCTTTTACAGCATTTGAACCCAAACCACGTTAATTAAGAAAAAAGAGACCAGATTTCTCAAAATATTTTTTTCTGTCTACAACAGAGCAGTTCTGTTGGAAGTGACCTACAATGCAGCTCCCATAGCACTTCTGGGCTGCCCAAAAGTTAGCACATGATGAAAGGCATTGTCCAAATGCCTCCAAACCATGACAGGCCCGGGACATCACCTGCCTTTCTAGGAAGCAGTCCCAGTATTTGAGCATCTCTCCATAAAGAAATGCCTCCTCATGCCCAGTCTGAACTTACCCCAGCAGAGCCTTGAACCATTTCTACTCATCACTGGATCCCAGGGAGAAGAGATTGTTGCCATTTCTCCTCTTACCCTCCTCAGGAAACTGTGAAGAGCAATGAGGTCACCCCTCAGCCTCCTTTTCTCCAAACCAGACAAGCCCAAAATCCTCAGTGGCTCCTCATGGCACGTCCTTTCCAACCCTTTTGTGAGCTTTGTTGCTCTTCCCTGGATGCATTCAAGGGGCTTCACATCCGATCTGTGGGCCCGGAACTGCACACAGCACTCGAGGTGAGGCTGGACTCAGCAGGATAATCAGCCCCTGTGCTGGGCTGACTGAGCTGTGTTTGATCCCCCCAGGATGGAGTTTGCCCTCCAGGCTGCCAGGGCACACTGCTGGCTTTTCTTGTTCTGCTGCTGACAGGCACCCCCAGATCCCTGCCTGCAGGGCTGCTTTCCAGATTCTCCTCTCCCCATCTATACCTGTGCCGGGTGTTACTCCATCCCAGATTTAGCATTTGCACTTGTTAAATCCCCTCACACTTATATTTCTCCAATTCTCCAGTGTATCTGGATCCCTCTGCCAGGTGTCTCATCTTTCAAGAGGGTCAACAGCACATCCCAGTTTGGCATCAGCTGCAAACTTGCTACTGGTGCATTCAAATCCTGCTTTTGGATCGTTGATAATGGATATGATTATCATATTGATAATAATAATAATTGATATGGAACTGAAGGGGCCCTGGAACTGGACCCTCAGGAGCACCACTGGTCACTCCTCACCAGCCTGATGGAGCTTCATTCATTTTCTCAACATAATAGATAAACCCTTGTGAATCCAAAGATCTAGATGTGTATATACAGGTGTAGCATTTCATTTCACTATCTGTGTTAATGAAATACTCATTAAACACATCAGAAAGTAATAAATTTCCCTAGAATAATAATCTCAACCTGATTTTCTACCTCAGAACTGCTTCTGTCTCTGAAGGTTTACCAAAGAGTATTACAGAGTTTGGAAAGCCTAACATAATGGAATGTTAAGACTTTCTAGTAAGGTTCTTGAAACCAGTCCACAAATGTTATTTATTTATAGGTTAAAGAAAAGGTGAAAATCAGCTCATGAGTCAAACTATATAAAATGAATAAGTTTTCCCTGACTAGTTTCCTCTGGTCATTTCTTCACTACAACCAGTCCTTGTATATCAAAAGAGAGAAAATATTTTTATCCCAGATGTGAAAGTTGGGAACAAGACATGCTGAGAAGAAGACACAAAATAGGTATTCCTTACAGTAAGGCAAAACTGAAATCTCCCTGTCAGTCTGACAAGTTCTGCAACATTAAATAAATTTTGAATTATTTTATCTATATCAGCTGAACAAAAAAATCAGATAGTCACAAAACTTAATTTCCACAGACATATCTGATAAATTTGTATTACATAAAGATAACTGTCTCTTTACCTAAATGTTTTTAAACTGCAAAGCAACTTCAAGAAATTAAAAGGCGCTGCACACATACAGCAATATTTATGATCTGATGTTTAAAATACAGTTTATATTCTTATTTTATTCTGAGATCTACATAACCTATGTAGCAAATTTTTTTTGAGCCTTGGGTGAAAAAATATTCATGTAAAAAAAAAAATTAAATCCCTGGCAAATTCAAAAGTCCAAATTTCAAATAGGATTTGGTTTCTGCTGGTTTATTTTTTCTTAATTTCAGTTTTCCAGATTTCTTTGTTCACTGTGAATTTTGATCTTCTATGGTTGTATAAATAGTTTCTTTTAACATGACAGTTGAACAGAGGTTTCTCAAATAAACGCAATTTTATCAAGCCTTCAAATAGAAGCTGTTCTTGCCCTGTAGTTTCAATGTGTTTACAAAAACACATTTCTCAAGTAGTGCCCTACATCAGGCAAGAAAGAATTCTTCACATGCCAATATGCAGACAGTTGCTTAAGGATATATCAGCCAGCCAGGATCATGTGTGTCTGACTTGCATAGCACTTGCTTTAAATGTAAATAAATCAAAACTAGGCCCAGCACACAATCTTATTCAGCTGGGACATGTCTAGGGAATGTCTGGCAGAGGTGGGGGTTATTTTTCCCCCCAAGTGTCAGCAAGTGACAGATCTCAATGACACCCCATGCTATTTTTCTACAGGGAGCACCAAGAAGCAGCAAGATACAGACTTCCTACAATCTTGACATGTCTGACGGTCCCAGGGTATCACATCAGCCCCTTTAGGTTATTTCAATTTGATCTACATATCCATGAAAATAAAAATCAATGTGCCCAATGGTCTAGTAAAACATTCATCCTATCCCATGCAGCCATTTCTTTTCTGGGAAGTCCAGGCATAAAAGGCAGAGTGACCCTTGGAGCTGTGCCATTGGGAACACATCCATCCTAACAAATGATGTCATGCTGAACAAGGTATTAGGTCTAATTTATTAACAGATCTTCTCCCTTGCCTCTTCTGGGATGGCCTAGGCCTAGTTAGATTGAATGCTGTAAATACTTGCAGCTGTTTTTACAGGAGCCACATAGAAAGAATGGCTTTTTCAAAAATGGATTTTTTTCAGGTTCTTGAAGGATATGACATCAATACCTAAATGAATATATTCTTTTTTTTTTTCTTAATCATTTTGTCACGTCATAGAGGCTTCAATTCAAAACAAAACAAAACAAAACAAAGTCAGAACGTTTCAATGTTTGAGACAAAAATATTGATTGATACAAGGACAAAAGCCTTCAGTATTGAATATTAGATCCTCCATATTATTTAATATATGGGGCCCTGGATTCAAAGTTCTCTGAAAGCAGCAAGTATTTTCTTCTGTTACAACAGAGAAATTTGGCAAGATTTTCATCAGGGAACAAGGCATAGAAAACACTACATGAAAGAAAACCAGCAATGCTGAAGATTCATGCACCTGACATATTGCAGGTATACACAAACACTGCTAAAGCAGCCCTCCAAAATGCAACTTGCTCTCTACAGGGCCAGAGAAAACTTGGAGCTATCCAGAAAATACTGTGCAAATAAAACCAAAGAAACCACTGATCTTTTGGTGGGGAGCCAATAGAAGAATAGACAGGCATGGGTCCAAACCTGAGATAAAATTTTATACTTCCACTAATTTCAAATCCTTACGAGCTCAGAGGAAGCCAGGTCTGGATTTAGGTCTGGAAACCAAACGCTGTACACTGCATATAACCCCTGTTTTCTTTTCATGTTTTGAAGTATCAAAGTTTTTAAAAATGCAAATCTTTATCAACATCTAAAATATTTAATACCTTAGATATTGAGACTTAATTGCAATTTAGTGACTAGTTATAAAGTTGGAATTTAATTCCTATCACTTTAGTATCAAATGTCAGCTATAACATAATATAGATTGTCATAGTATGGATTATTTACTGTATCAGAATTAATGAAACCAAACTATACTGCAGCTACACCAATATTATCCAAAATGCATTACCCTATATGAAAGAAGGGTTAGTGCAGATGTAGAGCACATTTCCTTCACATTTTTGGGTTTGTGTTAATTTACAGACGTGCCACCACCACGTATTTCAAATGCAATTGGCTGATCAACAGCAAGGCAGCTCTGTACTGCAGCTCAATTCAGAATCCTTCCAGCCTTCCAATGAATGGAGAAAAAGAAGGGGAAGGAAAAAAAAAAAAAGGTTTGAATAAGTTAAAAGAACCAGAAAATTCAACAATGTGTCACAAATAGAGAGGTCATTATGCCTGGATAACCCAGGATATTAACAGTTGCAGAAAGTGAAACACTATCCACAACTTAGCAGTCAATGAGCCCTGCTCAGAACCAGTGATCTGCTGTACAACAAGGGTGGCATTTTACAGTTCAGTGAGAAATGGAACAGACCCTTGATATCTTCATTTGTCCTTTTTCTGTGCATATTTCACAGTGCAACGATTTAGGGTCCATAACGTGTCACTTGTTATAACTACAGAGTTTACTTGAAATATGTATGCACAGAAAAAAAAAAAGTTCACTGAACTGCAAAGATTGCAACAAATCCATAGTCTTTGAGCCAATATAAAGTTTTACTCCAAGTCTGAAACAATGTTGGTTAAACATGCTAAAAGCCCAGTTTGAAGTATTTTTGCTTCAAATGCACACGTTTACTACAGAATTAGATCACTTAAAACTTGGCTATACGTCAACAGCTCAAAAACATTTTTAATTAAACCCCATTTTAAAATAGGAATGGCTATAGCAATAATATAATTAAAGTGTCTAGTCTTCAACATTTTACTACACTGACTATAACGTGAGAAAAATAAGGAATGGAGGGAATTATTTTTATAAAGGACACTGTCAGTGATAAGTGTCAACATTGCATATTTCAGTCCTTAAAAAGTTATAGCAGCAAATGCCACTAACAGCTGTTCTAGAGTGGGAATACTGGGGAGTGTTTCTATATATATATTTCCAAGAATATTTTCTGCTTGTACATTTTTTGTGCAAAACCATAGCTAACCATTCTGAACCACTGATTGAGGGGTTACATTAGGAGAATGTCAGTCTGAAAAGATAGTTTCTAATTTCTAAGAAAAAAATTGCTGTATGAATACACCTAGAAATGTTTCAGATAACATCAGGCTACAGAACAGCAAGGGATAAAAATTATAATTGAAGTTTTCTGTGAACTGTAGAATGCCAGGAAAACATTATTTTGTTCAATTAAGCATGAAAAGAAATGTTTCAGTAGCATATCCAAGAACTGGATTGATTATTCAAGATTTTTCAAGTTCTGATGATTTGTATCTAAACTTTCACAGGTTTTCCATTGTCTTCTGGTACCAGAGGCCAGAAATGAAAACATCTCAAGTTTGTCCTGAATTGCTGGTTTGACCAACACAGAAAATACTGAGAATCATAAAAAAACCCTGTTTCATGAGTTTTCCATACACACATTTTAGGTGGATTCAAGGGAGCTTTCAGACTGTCCTGTGATGATGTAACTCAACTTCTGAGGGTGCTATGCTCAATTCCAGCTTCCTGTTACATGCTTTGTATACAGGTTGCTTTTCATAACTCTGTAAATAAAGGTTTGCATAGAAGAAAAAAAGGCAGGTGAACCACAGTTAAGCAGAGTATTAAGATGAAAAGGGAGACCTTGAAGTAATGGTGGCGAGGGGGATGTGGGTAGAGGAAGCTTTTAAACACAAATATTAGAATTTTCATTATTCAAAGAATATTAGTCATAGCATACTCAAGCCTCATAAGGACAACATAACTGGAGGATGAAATTAGACATTGTATTTTGGAACCATAAAAAGAGGTGTATTACCAGATGAACTCTTCCAAAGACAAATTTATCAAATAAATCATCTACTAAAATGAGTTTAAGTCATTTTGCCAATAGCAAGAAAGAAAAAAGAAATTGTGCTTAGGTCATTCCAAAAAATCTCTCAGCATTCAGATATGATAGGATTATTTGAAACTAATCCAGTTTGCTTTATGTGTTTCAAGAGTACTGTGAATGTCCCTCTTAAACTGCAAGGAAAATGTAACTAAAAATAGTACATTTAGAAAGCACATGAAATAGACTGAGCTTTCAGGAGTGGACTTTGGATGGTCAGTTATGTGAGGTCAACAAGGAGAATATCTCCATTGAGGTGCATCAGTACAGAAGATATCCTAATAGCAGAAATAAACAACTTGGAGTTTAACTAAAATCTGCAACACACTCAGAACAAGCTGTTTGTCCCGTAATTCTTGGCAGGTATCAAAACTCCAGATAATGGTTAGTGTAGCACCACCTCAGCCTAAAGCAGCTAATTGGGTAAATACTCCTTGTGCTGAGTGAATGATGTGCTACTCACAGTATTAACACCTCCCTTCAGATGGATTCCCCAGCACCAGGAGCTCACATGGAGCAGGGAACTTGGCAATATGTTAATGCATTTGATGAGTGGGGAAAGGTTCTGTTGCTGCCAGACCTTTGACTTGAACTTGATGGGGCTGATTTGGCATCCGGCGACTGGTTACATTCATCAGGAGGTGAAGCCTCACAACAAAGATAATGTGGTGGAAGCAATTAGTATTCACAGCATCAATAATAGGTCTTCAGCATTTGACTGTGGGCCAAGCAAGGCTTTAATAATATCTGGTATGTAACACACTTTTTAAAAAGTAAATCACAAATCTATTTGGTTTTATGCTGAAATATCACCTGGTTTTCATGCAGAAATTTTTATGAAAATGTACCCCAGTTTTTTGTTTAGTGTTCACAAATATATATTCCAAAGCTTTTACAAGCTTTCAAAGAGATTAAATGCATTTGTTTTCAATTAAAGTGCATGATAAAGTGGCATAAGCCAGGTTTCTCCTTTTCTTCAAGAGTTCATTTGAAGTTCTTCACATTTGCAATTCGTGCCATCTGATTCTGCTCCACTGTTCAGCAAAGTCAAGAGGAGGAAAGCAGTGGTAATTCCTGTCCCACTTCCATCTCTTCAATAGGGGCCCTGCTAAGACAACTTGGTATCCAGGACCCTGTTTTGACCCTTCTCCTTAGAATTTGGATCTCAACTCTCATTCGAATTCACTCTCTCTGCTGTCAGTCGAGAGAACAGCCAGAATTCTCCCTGTTTGGTCAGCAATTCCCCGTTTGTTAGTAATTCTTCCCGTTTGGTCAGCAATTCTCCCTGTTTGCTCCATGTTCAGTCCAGCTCAAGCCATGGCAAAGGTGCTTTACCCCTTTCACATTCTAGCAGAGTAGAAAGCCCATGGGGAAATGGAGGATCTCATCAGCTCCATTGCTTCAGAAAATGTTTCATCAAGAAAATGCTTCTGTAAGGTTGTGGTGAGAAACGGGAGGGAAAAAAAAAGAGAAAGATTAAGTCACAGGATCACTCATGGTGCAAGGCACTTTAGGAGTTTATCTACTCCAAACTCCTGTTCAGAACTGGGACAGCCCTGACTTTAAGCTCAGTGGTGAGTTCTTTCAGGTCCTGAGAACCTCCAAGGACTGAGATTCCATAACCCTTTTGGTGCCTTGTTTCAATGTTTAATCATCCTTAATGGGAACACTATTCATCATATAATCACTAAACATCTTCCTTCAAACCTTGTCTTTCATTCCCCCAGCACTGACCTCCAAACAGCCTGTGGATTCCTCTCACCATTAACCTTCTACAGGTATTGCAAGGCTCCCTTGGGTGTTCCAAAGCTACCCAATGAAACGTGACAGGAGCACAGGGCTGAATTACAGAGGAAAAAAAAAACCCTTAGAAATTAAATCTAATAACTGAAACCTCATTTTGAACAAAAGATATTTGGAATAGAATCCTAGAATCAAGTGTGCTAACTTTAGCCTTCCCTGGGAAAACTTACTGATGTAGATAATTTACCAGAACATCCGAATAGCTGTAAAGAGGCATATTAAGTGAATAAAGTTTAAAATCAGATAGTACTGGTAACAATTTCAAACAAGTTTGTAGTTTAGGAATTACCTGATATTCATTTATGTTTCTATTCTTTATGGTATTTACTGGTCATTCATAAGGACAATAAATTGCCTGAAATTCTAGTGTTATTTTCTGCCATGTCTTTTTCAAGAAAAATTAGTTAGAAATTTTCAGTTCTATCTTTACTTTCCTTATGAACTACTTTCTGTCATCACCTTACACCACAATTCCTTCCAAGCATAGTAAAGCTTTCTCTGTCACTTGATCAGGGTACAGGAAAAATAACCCCCAAACCCAACAAAAAAGCCAACTCCCCTATCCCCTACTGTGTGAATACTGGGGGAGAGGAAAGAGGAAAAGAGGAAAAGAGGAAAAGAGATTTATTTACACTAGAATCATTTTAAGATCATTTTTCCCCATGATGACTTTTACAATCATCACACTGGCAAAATTATAGAAGCTAGAGTTTACCTCCTAGCAACTAAACTAAGGAGTATCATTTTGTGATATCTTCTTTCTCTTTTAGCCTGAGAAATTAATTTTCCTGCCTAGCATAAACTCTCACTTTATAAAATTCAATTCTCTTTGAAATTCAAATTAGTCCAGTCTTTTCAACTTTGAAGAATCCATCCTGATTGTTAGGAGAGAAATAGCCAAAATCCAGGAAGAGTGCAAATACAGTAGAAGTAGAGTAATCTCTCCTTGTTGCCCTTCCATGGGCATTTCAAAAATGACTGTTAACTTTGTTTTGAGGGGCTTAAAATTTTTCAATTAATTTTGAAAATAGTACAGCTTGTTCAAGACTAGCACCCCACGAATTACAGGGGAATTAGATGAGACAGAACAGTCAAAATTGCAAACAAAGCTGAAAAAGTTTTTCAAGTTTGCAAACAGCAAGAAAAATTACACAGATTGTTTTATTGTGCCATGCAAAACCATTGTATCACATATCACAGACAGGGTGCCATTATGACAATTTGAGTTTTCCTTAATCATTCATAAGATAAACATCAAATTCTCTTAAATTAATCTGTGAAACTTAGAAAAGAGTATAAGGCATCTAAGAAAAGCCTAGAGGGAAAAAAACAATTAAAGAATGAAAACGGTTTGTTCACTATTTAGCAAAGCAAAACCTTGTAATATTACAAAATATCAGGGGGAAAGGTTTCAAAAAGAATGCCAGTGAAATCAAAACTGCATGCAGTAAAAGTTTTTGGTTGTTTTTTTGTGTTTTTTTTTTTTTAATATTAACAAAAATTCATTCTAATAAAAATAGTTTGATAAGGTATTCATAGTAAAGGAATAAAGCTCTATGTAATGTGTTTAAGTCATAAATGAGTCTCAATCATTTTCCTCTATTATGCTTTCTCCTATTCAGAATGCCTTGACTATTGAATGGTTACATATAAAATGCAACAGCATGATGGAAAATCAGACTTATGCAAAACACTGAAAATTTCCTGGTATGAATTGAAGAAATTAGTAATCCTCAGGGAGAAATTTCCCTGTTCCACATTCTGCAACAGATCAAGAACACAAAAGTGTACACAACAATGCTTCTAAATCTTAGCAGAAATAGACTGCTGAACTCCACAAAACCCAGACCCCAAAAACAACTCTCCCCCCAGGCCTCTAAAAAAACCCCAAAACATTTGATAAAGTTCTGAGAGATAATATCAGGTGCCGATTGTCCATCACAGCTTGCTGGTTTAGAGATGATCTTCCTCAGTGACAAAAGGACAACAGGCTGTAATTGTCAAGGTTAGCTACAATCCCAGGCTTATACACAAGGATTATACATCCTGAATTCTCCTCTGCTGGATAGGTTTTATTTGGCAATAAAAGATTAAAAGTAACAGCCAGGGGCTCAGCTCTAATACCTAAATATAAAGACATTTTTAAAGTGCACACATCCAGAGCATGCATTGGAGCAGTTTCCCCTCTTAGTGTAATCCTCTTAGAGTTTTCTGTACCTCACTGAACTTGAAGCTTCTGAGGATAAAAAGATACTGTATCTGGCACCTTTATCCTAAATTTAGCTTCAAAGGGTCCTTCTTGAAGACACTGCATCTCAATTTATGATATAGTGTTCAATCCAGACAAATAACTTTCATCCTGTTTTCTAATATCAAAGCCAGATCATGCAAGCACAACTTCTGCTTTAAAGTTTGTATTAGCTCTATTCCTTTCATTGTATAACACATTTGAACTTGGAATATTCACATGTTCCAGATCATAAAATGGCACTGAGATGTATCAGATCACTGTGAGATGACAAAATAAAACAACAGTGCACAATAAACAGTGTTTAAGTTTACTATTCCGAAAAAATTGCTGAGCAAATTACTATTCTGTTTCCAAAATGAAGTTGGATAAAACTCAAGTCTTCAAGTAATGGAGGTACTAATCACTTCATCTTCTGCTTGCACCCTCCTCGTGCCCCACTGAGAAGGGGACCCAGCAGTGCCAGTGCTGCCTAGGGAGTTGTACATTTATGGAATCAGACTGGGAATTTTTCCAAAAGGGATTGTGTTGCTGTGGCCATTGTGACAGAGTGGTGGGTAGAGACCCTCTAACCAAAACTGGGGCCATTCCTCCAAGACAAGTCAGCTGGCTCCTCCACTGTGCTCAGGAACAGCCATGGCAGTGAGGTTCACCTCATACCACCTGAGACAGCAACCTCTGAGCCAAGGCAGCTCTCCAGCTGCTGATGAGAAATAAACACCAAGTGCACTGCAGGAAACCTGTCCAGAAATTGACTTTGGGGTGAAATTGATAGCTCTTTACAAATGTGTACTCATCTCAGTTAAATATAGAAGTAGCCCAGAAAACTCACAGTAGATAACTAGTTTATGCCACTGTAGTTACCAATTGTAGTTCAGTACCCGTTCTTAGGGATAAATGGCTTCTTTATTTGACACGAGTTTAATTTGTACCTAAGAAACATTGTGACTACTTGTTACACACAAGTAGGAGGTTAAATATTTGCAGAAAAAACAAATTTTCTTGTGCAAACCTCGTCTATTCTTCAAAAATCCAGCCAGTGAGCAATAGCAATGAAAGACTTAAAGATAAATTCAGGTTATTAATGTGTTAGGCAATTGTCTTTCTTGGCTAGCACTTAACACTCAAAATGTAAATATAATAGTATTTAATATAGATCCTAATTCTACAAACTTACATACCCTTGTGGCTGCTTGCTGTGACCACAGAAGCATCATCCTGAAAATGAGGGAAGCTGATCCAATGCCCTGTGTTGACTGCTCAGAACCTGGATGCCCAAGCACTTACAGGATCAAGGTTGTACCAGGGACAAAGGTGCACACAAGGCATTGCAAGGCATTAATAAAGTCCTGTAGCCTCAGTCAGGTTTATCCTATTGGTAATTTTTGCTGAAGATACATTTTTGCAAATGTCAAAACAAGTGTCATTTTATTTCTCAATTTCCAGTAAGCACTGACTTGAAATAACCTATTAAACTGTTGTAACCAGGAATGGAGATCATATTCCTATTTATTGCAGGACACACCCTGTTACAAGTTTAGTTTTTCACCAGATTTTCATTGTTTCAACATATAAAATATATGCATATATTTTATAAAAATATATACATATGTTTTATATGTTGCATTGTATGTAACACATTGTATGTTGCATATGGTATAAAAATAAGTTGTGTTGTGCTACATTCTTACCAGTCAGCAATTATCTCCAGCAGGGAAATTCATTCTCAGGACTAGCTTTTTGCTTTTCAGTGTTTGAATTTTTTCTTTTAAGTTTCTTTCCCCCCCTGTTCTTCTATGCCCAATTACTCTATTATATCAGAGAACTTTGACAAAGTAGGAATTAATGCACTTGTCACATCCAATCAGCAAATGGAAATTAGGGCTCAGGAAAGTTGTATAAATAAACTGTAACATCACCGTTACCAGCCACAGTTGCTCAGCCAAAGGTCATCCTCAGAACATGATTTAAGGGAGACCTGGATATAGAAATCACATCAAAGCTGACCTTTGAGTAAAATCAAACAGCTGCAAAGCCAGTAATGAGATTATCCATACAGAGCCAGTGCACATGGCAGTGAGTGCTCTGCAGAGTGAATTAAGAGAGGAAATACCAACACCTGGATTGCATTTTTATGTTGTGGGCAGAAAACTCACAACCTGACACTTGTCTGGGGTTAGTTCAGGTGCTGCCAACTCAGACACCCTCCCAGCAGCCAGATTTCTGTCTTCTTTAACCTATAGGTTGTGGGGAATAATTCCATGGGATTGATATCTTTATGCTAGATTTATACTGTTAGAAATGAAAACTGTTTGTAAAGAGACATATTTGAACTATATGATGGTGTTTACACCCATGATAAAGGTGATGATTGGCTACTGCTTATTATTTATGAACATTACAAATGTCTTCAGGAAATAATGAATATTCTAATATTATTTACCTGAATACAATGAAGGAATTTCCACTGAAGACTGTTAGTGTTCAGTGACCCATTACACAGTTATATATCTGAAAACATTGAATCTGTTAGAAAAGTAGGAACAATGTGTTTCTTTTAATTAAAGGCTATTTTAAGGACTTGTCTTAAAATTCATTGATTTGTTTCAGATACAAGTCTGAGCTATGAAGAGTATTATTCAGATAAATTTTAAAAATAATTTTCTATGTCTTTTCCTTCAACATTTTCCACTGTGTACATTTTATTGTATTTTATGCCAAAATGATTTCCACCACACTGGCATTTATCTTCCTGTTGTGCATTTGGGTATATCAGGCAGTTAAATCAGAAAGTAAATGTTCTGGGAGCTTCTTTGGAGTTTTGGATGAGGAGACTTTTTGTTTGATTTTGAATTCTCTTTTTTTTCTTGTGATTATGTGGTATGTTTGATTTTTACTGCAGGGTTACTGAGAAAGCAGCCTAACTTAAAAACTCAACAAACCCACTTTTAATTAACTGTGGTGAAATTAGCCAGTACTAGTTGTCAGTTTGACTTTATAGTAAGATTCAATGGACTGAAATATAATTTCATAACACACTAAAAGAAACACAGCAAAATGTAACTATAAATTTATGAATCATACAAAAGAGAACAAGTTATTTGCTCGATACATGAATTTACTTCTGAGTAAACCAATCAAATTGATGGGAGAGAGGAGAGACAGAGAAAAAGTGCTTTTGAAATGAGAATACTATAACTACTCATTATAAATCATGTAACAGTCCATCTCTGATTTTCCATTGAATTATGAACTAATATATTTTATTGGTTTAATGCAGGTCATTTGAGTATGGATAAGAGAATAGCCAGAGCAATCCTTTCCTGATATAAGAAAGAGTCAAATTGGCTTATATCAAGTAAGAAATTAAAAAAAAAAAAAAAAGTGTTTCACTTAGAATCTTTTCTGAACAATGACTGGAAGATTTGCCACTGAGTAATTTTTAGCTTACTTTCCATTCTAATTGATGCTGAATTTACCCAGAGTATTACTGAATCTAGATTTAGGACAGGCATTTAAAAAAAAAAAATCAATTATCTTGATCACTGGTGCAGTCAAATATCCAGATCACAGCCAGGCTTTTAAAGGTAGCTCATTGTCTGGGGACTCAGACAGGTACCAAGAATCTTTTTCAAAAGTGCCTCATCACTTAACACGTTTAATTTCAGCAGATGTAGACATTTCACTGTAGTACTAAAAATTAACAAACAAAAAAATCCCACAAAAATAAAACAAACCAGCAAATGTCTCTCACCCCTCACAGAGTGTCACTTTCATTTAAATGGAACACCCTACAAAATTATTTAATTGTTTCTCCTGCATCCAGAACTTCTTTCACCCAAGATTTTAAGAAATTAACTTAGCTTTGATGCTTTTCTTCACTTTCATTCAGCTTCTGAGTAACAATGAAGATAATTAGTGTATGATTCCATTTCAACTTAAGAAAGCAGCCAAAATATTAAATTATTTGATTGAATAGTTCTGAGGCTGGTAAAGCACACATTTTAAAAGGTATTTGGGCTAAAAAAAATCTAACATTTGAAACTGAAAAAAAAAAAAGAATGTTATTTCTCTATGGCAGAAGACACACTCAAATCCATGTACAAAGTTTTCTTCACACCTCAGAACTGGTCTCTTCACTGTAAAACATCACAGCCCTGGCTTTCTGAAATTTATTTGTGACCCAGTAAAACTGAGAGCTTGTAGTTGTTCCTCTAGAGATGTGAAGGATATTTTAGTATCATGTGATATTAGACAGAAGTTTGTACATAACTAAAATTTTTCTTTCACTATTCCCTTGACAGATCATTTTCTTAAAGTTGCAACGATCTTATGGCCTTTTTTAGCTAAAAATTATTACTAGAACCAAAACCGAATTTCTCACTGATTGTAACTTACAGATTTTGCAAACCAGGTTATAGAATCCTAATAAAAAATAATCCTAAAATATTAAAGCGAACAAGACAATTTATGAGCCTTCGCAACTAGATTTATACATGAGCCTGGAAGTTTCTTGCCAAGACACATGGCATGCAAAGAATTGATAGTGCCTATATATTTGTCCTTAGGAATTCAATAAATCTGTGCAAATAAAAGATATATTGAAGGAAATAAACCGTGATAAGGGCGTAACACAGCTTGAATGTGTCCTGAGGAGGGAAAGGAAAAAGCTTTGGTAGGCCAATCTATATAAAGCTTTAACAATTTATCTTGCTTTCTACTCTTATTGGTGCTTAAGAGGTTAAGACTTTATTTGTGAAAACAGAGAGAGAGAGTGGGGAATCGTGTTGTCTGCAGCTTCCTAAGTCTTGCTTAAGATCCTTTTCAATTACCATCCATTTCTCCTTTAAAAAGGGACAAAAAAATAGAGGAGTGGAAGCAGGTCAGGGCAGCCTGTGACAATGACAGTGTGATGGGCTCGGGCCCCCCGTGGCGTTTCCATCTGCTATCATTAAGGTGACTATTCAGACATGAAAAAATCCCTCTCGCTGTGCTGACAGGCAGACATCAAGAACTATGACAAGGCATTAAGACAGAAAGTAGAGACAGAGATGTCATATCCCGCAAACAATCCTGCCTCAAACAAGGCCTCTAAAATTTTATTGGAATTTAAAATCAAAATCAAAGGGCTTTTACCTGGGGGTTATCAAACTTCCCCTCGCATTAGTTTGACAACGAGGATGCTGCTGACAGCCACAGACACACTTAGCTCCTACCTGGAGTCTCTACCACAAGAAACCCAATTTTTAAATGGTTTTCTCTTCTCTTCTCTCACTCTTCGATTAAACGGAGCTGTAATTCCTGCCCTTTTCCCTCCAGGAAGCTGAGCGGGAAGGGCGAGGCCTGGCGGCTCCAAGCTCGTTAAGCATCGAATCCAACAGTGATGTTAGTAATAAAAAGTAAACTACGAAGGCGATATTTTAACTTTCGTGATAAACCGGCGCTGCTTCCCGGCAGGACAAACAGCCCCTGGATTCCCGGGAATTCCGGGCAGGGAGCGGGCCGTGAGGCGCGGGTGGGCCCGGCAGGGGGCGCGCCAGCACCGCTCCGCTCCCGCTCCTGCTCCGGGCGGGAACCGCGCCAGGGCCGGCTCCACAGCGCCAAGCCCCGCTCCACAGCGCCAAGCCCCGCTCCACAGCGCCAGGCCCCGCTCCACGGAGCCAGGCTCCGCTCCACAGCCCCGCTCCACAGCGCCAGGCCCCGCTCCACAGAGCCAGGCTCCGCTCCACAGCCCCGCTCCACAGCGCCAGGCTCCACTCCACAGCCCGGCTCCACAGCGCCAGGCCCGGCTCCACAGCCCCGCTCCACAGCACCAAGCCCCGCTCCACAGCCCCGATCCACAGCCCCGCTTCACAGAGCCAGACTCCGCTCCACAGCCCCGCTCCACAGCACCAAGCCCCGCTCCACAGCCCCGATTCACAGCCCCGCTTCACAGAGCCAGGCTCCGCTCCACAGCCCGGCTCCACAGCGCCAGGCCCGGCTCCATGGGCGCAAGACCCCGCTCCACAGCCCGGCTCCACAGCCCCGCTCCACAGCCCCTGACGCAAGCCCAGCCCCGGGCCAGGGACGGTCTCACGGCACCCGCCATCGACACCGTGTTTCCCCGGTAGATCCCACCCTGCCACCAGCGCCCACCCGAGCTGTGATGTCCCAGCGCTAACGGGGACCCTAAAGCAGCGCTCGGCAGCAGTCCCTGCCCTTGTGACACCGCAGCCGGCTCTGGGCCCGCGGGGTCAGGACACGGAGCTGCGGGAGCGCGGCCAGAGGAGATGGTCGGAGGGCGGGAGACAGGCTGGAGCTGTTGAGGGTGTTCGGCCTGCTGGAGGAGACCTTGTAGCACCTTCCAGTCCTGAGAGGGGCTGTAAGAGGCTTTTGACAAGGGGGAATGGCTTTAAACCTAGAGAGGGGAGGTTTAGATTATATATTGCGAAAAAATTGTTCCCTGCGAGGGTGGGTGAGGCCCTGGCACAGGTTGCCCAGAGGAGCTGTGGCTGCCCCATCTCTGGAAATGTTCAAGGCCAGGCTGGATGGAGCAACCTGGGGTAGTGGAAGGTGTCCCTCGCCATGGAACAAGATCAGTTTTAAGTTCCCTTCTAACCCAAAACATTTTATGATTCTGTGATTGTCTTAAATCCTCTGGAATGATTCTTTGAATCTTAAATCCTCTTCCTTTTGCCACTCTCTTCTGACTAAAAAGCAATTTCTTTGCAACTACTACACCCTTTTGAAGCATGGTTACTTGTAATTGGATTTTCTTCAGCCACGGTGCTGGTGCAAGTTTGCATCTCCTTCCTGCTCTATGTACCCACATATTGAGTTCCAATATGTTCTTCACATCTTCACCTTCATCACTGTCCTTTTGGACATGTGATGAATCAGGCTGGAAAACCAATGATTTGGGGTTTTTTTAGTTAAAAATAAGAGAAAATGAGGAAATAATATGTAGATGAGGTGTTAAAGACAGGGACTACTGAAACTTATTTGTCACTAAAAAAAATATATGTGTGTAATCATGCCCATCTTATCTACTCACGCCCCATTTTACCACTTAATTAAATTTTCTCCTAATCACACTCAGCAGAGGCACATCAGGAGCAAATGTGGGAAGGCTTTTGGGGTAGAAAAATATATTAAGTTTATATAATATATAAAAATATCAGTTCTTATTTGACCTCCAGAATGGAGGGTATATGTACACACATATATATAGGCTTCTGTTTTTTTAAATAATCAACCCACATGCTGATGGGAAATATTGGATATTAAATTTTGGAGATTAAGTAGACACTGAACAATGTCTTCCACACTGTTATGCCAATTGTCTTGGTATTCCAATACCTATGAATATTAATTAATATTAAAGTAAAATCTATATTTGAAGTATGTAATGATTAATTGTGGAAAGATAAAGACAATACCCTAATAGTTAAAGTTTTGTTTATTGTTCACTTAATCTTACTTGTTTTTCCAGCCTGTAGCTGGAAAATATGAATATGAAAAAATGCATTTTATTGTTTGAAATCTGAGGTTTTCTATAAACATTTTTCTAAGTTTAGTTGAATCACTAATTTACATATTTTATATATATGTAAGACAAAGTAAAAAGATGTGGATAGTGCATTTTCCTCCATCCAGTTATAGAATGGAAGCGTGACAACTTAAATTTCAGTAACCTCAACAGCTACTCCAGCCACCAATTTAAGTTCATATAGAAGAAATGAGATTTTTAGAAGTCATCCAGTCAAAAGTAGTGGTTTGGGATTTTTTCTGTAATCTGTAGGTTGAGATAAACACCAGACTGAGGCTATTCACACTGGTTTTGTGATAAACAAGACATTTTGCATCGTTTTCTCTTTTTACTGAGGATAAACAGCTCAGACAACTTCCTAGTTTGTATCAGGAACTTCATTGCCATTAGCAGGAACTAAAACCCAACCAGCCATCATGGTCTATTAGATAACAAGGATTGTAGCATAAATTTCAATGTAAAAATAATTTCCATGCAAAAATATTAATTACATTCAGATTATAATGAAAACATTGGAATAATGGGATATATGACACACATAGGAAAAGCATAAAAGTACCATTTTGAAACTGACAGATTAATTCTTAGAGGTCCAAGGCTTACAGGAAAAACAAGTATTTATTTTATCACAAGTTTTATTTGTGATAAAATAAATTCAGGAAAAAAAGCAGGAGAGAAATCTACATCTAGCACAGGAAATCCCTGAGCCAAACAAAGAAACCACCTGGAACACTTGAAATGGCAACCACATCTCCAATAGCAGCCAAAAGACTGGGACTAGGGAAATCCTGGACATCATATTTAATCAGTAACAGAGATTGAGCTCTCAGCAAACCTCTCTGAAAGTTTGGAACCTTGGAGTGGGAGGACACTGAAGCTTTATCCTGATAATAATAAAAAATAAATTACAAAGGCATTTATTTTTAAACCATAAATGTCCCCAGCATTTATGGGCAGAGGGCTCCAACCTTCAGGTACTTTGAACTGGAGTTGAGAGCTGAGCTGAAGAGGACCTGAATGCCAAGCAGGCCACTGAAACCTCCAGAGACATGTCCAGTTCATTATTGTACTCTAAACAAGGGGATGGAAAACAGGTGAAGAGAGAAATAAACGGGGAGGAGAAGCAACTCTCCAGTGGGAGGAGGTGGGGGATTGCCTCCTGTGAAGGATTATCTCCCTGCTAGACAGGGCTGACTTTTTCCAGTGAGTGTAGGGCTGAGGATGGCAAACATTAAAATGTTACTAAAAGTAAGAAGACTTGGAGCAAACCGTGAGGGGAAATCAAGGGTATGTTGATGAAAGCAAACACACCCCCAAGGAAACATGGAGGGGAAGATTGTGCCTGTTACATACAGAACAGTAAAGAAGCTGACATGAACTTCAAGAAACCATCAAGAAAAGATCAAAGTGTAAATAAGATCATAGAGGTCCTGCTTTATTTTTACAACTTGTTTTATGTGTCTTTTATGTGTGGAGAAAATAAATAAATAATCTTTGCTTTGAACCTTAATAAACTCACAGATCCCAGGAACAAAAGGGTTGATAGGTAGCAATCCCTGTTGTTTCAACAAGGGAAACAAGGGGTCTGTCCCCAGAGACTCCTCTTGTAAAATGTGGGATCATGCACCTAAAAAAGCATGGGCTGCACTGACTGAGTGGAGCACTGGTTCCCCATGAAAAAGAATGTTTAATCTAGCAGATAAAAGTAGAAGAAATCAGGTGTAATTTGAAAAGCAAAGCAGCAAGTTTGTTTTTTCTCAAATGACTATGTACTAATATGATGGATTCTTTAATACACAGAAGCTCTAAAGTGACAGGTATCTTTCCAAGGGGAGGATTGTACTTCTAGTAGACATTGGGGTTTATATAGGAATCTCTGGGCAAAATTCTGAGCACAGCCACCTTTCTGGTCTCTGAACTGAGCATCTGAGGATGCTGAACAGTCCCTTAAAGCATCTACAAGTGTTTATATAAAGGGTATCTTTACTCCTAAACACCCCTTAACAGTTTCACATCATGGGCATGTGGTGTAGTTGTCCTGTTCTCCGTCCAAAAAGAGCAATTTAGGATTTGATAGTCTCCAAATTATTTTGCCCTCTGAGATTTGCAAGCTCTGGGTTTCTGTTCAGCATGAAACAGGTTTGTCTAAGTGTGCAGATTCTTCACATCACCATCCCCAGCCCAGGCAAACCCAGATACTGTTGGCAATCAACAGTGGCAACAATCCAGCACACAGTGTTGTGCATCATGCAACATGATTTTGAGCAGATCTACTTAAAACAAGCCTGACACTAATGGCCTGCAAGAATAGACTTCCACTCTTTACAGTATTGTTAGGGCAGAGTTGATGTTAAGAATGGCAGAGTTTAAAACTTTCCCCAGTGAAATTCTTAGTAAAACACCACAGGGAAAACTACTGCAAAAATGAAGAACAGCAACAGAAACCAAACAATGGTGAAACATTGACAAAAAGAAACAACCTGGGACCAAACTAATGGAAGCTAGCAAATATGCATTTTCACAGTAAAATTCCTGGAAACCTGTTCACAAATAAAAAGGCATGATTCATAAATGGACTTATTTCACCTCAGACAGGTAGTTCTTATTCATAGAATCATAGACTCATGGAATGGTTTGGGCTGGTAGGGACGTTAAATGTCATCAAGTTCCAGTTTCTCTGCTGTGGGCAAGAACACCTTCCACTATCTCAGGTTGCTCAGAGCCCCATCCAGCCTGGCTTTGGACATTTCCAGGCATGGGGCAGCCACAGCTTCTCTGGGCAGCCTGTGCCAGAGCCTCACCACCCTCACAGTAAAGAATTTCTCCCCAATATCTAACCTAAACCTACTCTCTTTCAGTTTGAAGCCATTCCACCTTGTCCTGTCACTACATGCCCTTGAAAAAAGTCCCTCTGCAGCTTTCCTCTAGGCTCCCTTCTGCCTTGGAAAGGCTGCTGTTACCCCCAGAGCCTTTTTTCCAGGCTGGACAGTCCCAGTTCTCTCAGCCACTGCAGAGTGCCACTAGGTTGGCCAACAGTGGGCATAAGTATGACACACTAGTGGTGGAGCTCTCAGTGGTTAATCTCAATTTAGAGAAATTAAATTAAATTACAGAAGTCAGGCATGCAACAATTGTTTACCAAAACAATTTTGAAAATACTGCTCAACCACTCTATGATAGCACTGTAACAATGTGACCTTGGACTGGGTAAAGTGTTTTTCCATAAACCAAAACAAAGGGACAAGCAGAATGAAAGAAAGACCCTCACTGGTGAAGGGAAAAAGCCCAAGACATCACAAAAAGAGTATTTTAAAAGTACAGCTACCGTTTCTTTCTGATATTATCACATATTTGTTGAATTCAGCGAGAGGCTGCTTTCAAATATCTTTAAGTATTTGTTTATTGGATTATTTTGCCCCTCCCAACAGATCTCATTAAGTGTATGCTGTTTATTATAATTGACTTAGGAGGTCTCACATGTCACTTTTCAGTTCACCTGGGCTTTGTCTGTTAGACAACCATTTAGTATTTTGACCTGGATAGAATAAATATTCCCATAGACACCTGATTCTGAAGAAGCATAAAACAGAACTACTGTCAAAAATGACATTCATAATTAGTTTATACTCAAACATGGATATAGCCCTGAATGCAATTCAAAAATTAATTTTGGACAAAATTTTGTGGTTTGCCAGAAATGAACACCACTGAAAAACACTCCTAGAAGGAAAAGTGAAATTTGTGATGAGTTTAAAGAGATTTTTGGTAAAGAGCTCCAGGAATGGAGACAGACTCTATCAACTGCTTTTGAAGCAGTTGAATTTTTAACGTATAGCTAGAATGATCACTATCTAGCTCTTACAAATTATGGTGCTTCAAGAGCAATTTGATCCAAATTTTAGGTCTTTAATGTATCTATTAATTCTATTTTTTCAGTATTCATACCTGAGCATAGATCAGATTGGAGTAGATTCTACTAGGCTTGCCTAGATCCAGATTTTACTGATGTAGCAATGACTAAGGGAAGACATTAAATAAAATATGGAAATTCACACAGAAGCTGCAGTCTGACCAACCTTGTGCCTGAACTGACAAAATCTGACTGACCCTGTAGTTTACAGATGTCTCTGCATGAGAATTGGCTACAGAATAGGAAGTACTATCAGAACTACCACATACAAGAAGAAAGTATTATGGTTATCATGAATGTGTAAATAATTTATCACTGTAAAATCTGTTGCCAGAAGAGGGACAAAAGGAAATACAAACATTTTCGAAACTGAACACATTCATCTCTGGATACAAAATTCCAATTAATTAAGAAAGTGATATTATATGACCATCTGGTCAGACAAAGGATGGAATAAAGAGATTTTTTTTCATGTTGTTTTCACCGCAAAATATGCTGGCTATGTCAGGAATGAGCTAAGATAACGTGGCAGGAGATAAATCAGCTGCTCTCTGACTCAGAGGCACATTCAGAGGGGCTAAGGCCATTGTTCTCCTTAACTACCTACAGAGGGGAAATGCCAGTGCAGGCTTGTACCAGGGACTGGTTCTGTTTCCACTGCTCCTCTGAGGATTCTCCTGCACATCAGTGTGGTGGCTGGATCTCAGATGTCTGGGTCCTGCAGCTCTACCTGGCAAGGGGCATTGCCATGGACAGGCCCTGCATCTTGAGCCCTGTGGGAATCCTGGGGGTCAACAACCAAAGCTGTAAAAATCCAGTTTTTCTGAGTGAAAACTTAAAATCGCTTCATTCTGAACAAGGTAGTACTTGAATTTAAAGTCATCACTTACTTAGTCTTTTCATAATAACTCTGGATGGATTCTCAAAATAATTTCCCAGTTCTTTCTTGTTAATAGAGAAGTACTTCCCCCCATGCCTTTGTCACCTTCATATACCTGCAAAAACATATGCAAGCTAAGGGTGCGAATTAAACCATTAATTCTCAGTAATCATTCGGCTGCGTCTACATTTTTATTCAGACCTAGAGAAGTACCATCAAGGCAAACATCCTAGCCATCCCCACTTTTCCATACCCCATTTCACCCTACAGCCTTGGGACTGGATTCCTTTCCTCTGAGCAGCAGGACACCTGATGTTCACCAACCACAAATAAGATATTCTGCCCACAGGTCACACGTGAGCCAGCCAAGCACAACCTACCAAACTGCACTGAGTGCTGCAGGACCAGCAGCATTCACTCCTTCACTCTCTGGAGCCTTTGGGTGAGTCTTTGCTAGACAAAGACACTGTCTCCTAGAATTCTCACAAACTCCTAGGATTTCTTCAACACTTTTTGGCTTAAAAGAAAGTAAGGATGGGTTTGAAAACTTCATAGATGTTGTTATTGAAAGCAAAAATTGGCATTAAAATAGTCTTAATATTTAGTTCACTTACAAAGTACTACTACTTTTCTACTGTATAGAAAAAATACAAAGTATAAAGAGGCTTCTTGTTTATAAGATAGATATTCTAAAGTATGTCAGTTACATGAGCCTAACATGCCTTAAATCCAGCAGATATTTTGCAGATTTTAACTTCCGTGCCTCATAGTTTAGGCTCAGAGCAACTATTTCGTTTTCATATGAAAAATCTTAACAATGTTTTAAGCAGAATGACTGAAGCAAAGCAAGGCCAACACAAATTCAGAGCTTTCTCTGTATGATCACTGAGCTTCAAACATCAGCATATAAATGCTGACACCTTTAGATATTCTAGAGATAAGGATTATCTCTGTGAACAGCACTGCCTTTCATAAATGCCATGTCCACACTGGACCCTCTTTTTTTTTTTTTTTTTTTTTTTTTTTTACTTTTAAAACATACCAAAATGGGAACTACGTTTCAGTTGTGTTCACCCTGTGATTTTATTTTGCATCACTTCACAAAAGACAGCCCTAGCCATACCTTAGAGCAGCACATCTCAGAACCTGAAAGGGTTCTGGCTGGAAAACAAGGAGGTGTGCTCAGCCTTAGGACCACCCTGATCCAGGATCTTCTGCAGCCCAGACCAAAGGATGCAAAGGAACCTCTCCAGAGGGAAGATAGAGATGTTAAAAAAAACATGCAGAGGACTTGGGGAGTGCTTCAAGCAAAGCACGTGGGTCAAATATGGCTGTATTATTGCCACAGCAATCCACATACTGAGACCTCTGAAACCTTTATCATTTCAGTTAATAAGAGGATTCTTTTGAGAGAGGGAAAACAAATATTCATTCTAACCAATTTAATTTTTTCTTTCTACATCTCTATTTCCCCTTCAGATTACAGCATCCAGGAAGAAGAAAAATTAGATAAAACTAATCCATCTACTGCTAGACAGAACCTCATGTGTTCAGAAAAGATCCAGATTATTTTCTGTATCAATGACCACGTTGAACAAGAGCAACAAAAATCTGGATCTTTTAAATTTACTTTTTGGTTCAGAAGAAAATTTGAACACTTCATGCAGTTCTTATCCCTGATCCAGAGCATAATTGTTTAAGTCCCTACCTATAGAACAAATTCATTTACAGTAAAACTCGTGTAAGGTACAGTTTTCTGTAAAAGGTGAAATGCACAACCCAAAACAGACACACAGACCACACATAAAGTTTATTCTTCAGAGATAACTATTTAGATAAAGTGTAAATTCAAGCCTGAAGGGCAGTTTACAAACTTCCAATGTATTTCAGAACTGTATTTCAAAGACCATTTCTTTGTTGTTTTAAATAAGTGTACGCCATGCACAAATCTATGCACACATTTGTTTGTGCATAAAACCAGAAAAAGTGAACTCCATTTTTAAGTGAAAGTCTAGATTCTTTCAGCTATATGTTTCAAGTTTAATTTTTCAGTTCTAATTGGTGAGGAGAATGAGGGCATTGCAGGGAAATGCTAATCAAAATGTATAGTAGGTGCCATAATTACATTAATGAAACAATGCCACTTGTTGATGGAAAATCCCAGATAAGCAGTGCAGGCCTTGCTGCATGTAGATCTAAGAAGTTTGGTACTAAACTCTGCAACTTCTGGGTGTTTGGAATTCACCTAAACCTCTCCGTGTAGCTATAACTACCCTTTAACGTCACACAAAAGAAGATGCTTTGTATGGAAATCAGAGCCAAACCACCTTATTCCTCAAACCTTCAGAGATCCCTATTCCCTTGAGACATGAGCTAATGTCTTGGCATTCCAGAGAAGCGCTGGCACTTCAGCACACTCCAACCTGTGAGAGCAGGCTCGAGAGGATTACAGGGGCTGTGCTGCACAGCACTTATGACAGGAATGCTCTGGGAGCCCTGCTCCTCCTTTATCTCCCGCTTTTCTGACCGCACCAAACGCTGCTCCACCTCTGGAATGGTTTGGTCAGGTATGATCTCATTAGAGTCAGTCTGCACACACACAATGCTCGATTCAGTGACGATTTGGGATGAATAGCCAGATGTGTCTGTGTTGGGGAAGTGGTTAGACAAGAATTTAGAGGACTGGAGAGAGGGAGGGGAATGCACAGTGAAATAAACTTTTTACCTTGTGTCTATTTTGTAACATGCTAAGAAATAACTACGAACCAGACAACAATGGCATAAGGAGCAGCCGTTAATCAGAGGTCAAGTTTGCACCAAAACCCAACAAATAGGCATCTCATTTAGTAACTCATCTCACATTTCCTCACCTGTCCACTCACCTTTTTTCACTATTAAATGATTGACCCTGTGAGGTGTTAGTTACCTGAATAATCCTTATATGGGAGTTCTCTTAATTTTCTAAGGAAAAAATTCTCAAGAGAAAAACATTTTGAAGACATGTATGTTGAGACTAGTTGTTGCAACATACAACTCTGATAGAAGACACTTTTATAACTGGATATATTTTTAATAAATTTAGAAAAAAATTATAATTGAAATATGGTGATTGAACATGAGCATGTATACATATATTTTAAACAAAAGCTATTCAAGTCCTATTCCTACTAAAGTCAATAGCAGGGTTCTCTTGTGATCCTTAAATAAGTCCAAAAATGTAGTGCTGATATTTGTGTAACATACATTTGATTCAATCTGGGATTCTTGTCCATAATGTGAATTTTTTTTCAGCATATTACAATGTTCCCATCATAAACACCTCAAGAGACTACAATCCTAAAACAAATGAGAATCATAAATGTTTCTTAATGGTGGGTTTTTCTAATTGATCACTTCAAGTCTTCTGAAGACTAAATGTTCACATAAACAAAAAAAGCGAAGAAAAGTTTCCTGCCTGCTGAAGTTACCTGCTGGCAGGTAATCTCCTTGTGCAGTTTTGAGATTAGACGTCTTCTCCTGACAAAAAAACAAAAAAATCTTTTGACAGAGAGTGTTAAAATTTCTGTAAGAATATTCACTCCACACTCAAAGCAGGAATAACACAGAGCTACACTGAAGTCATCTCAAAATTAAAAAAGTAACAGTAAATTTATTTTATACTGATTTGTTCAAGAAAACATAAACATTAAGAACCTATGTGTGTATTGATAGGTAAATATTTTAACTTCAGCCAACAGTTCATTCTGAATATCTATAAAGAATAAACTCATATCCAAATATGACAGTACAGGTCTAATTTCCAGTCTGTGTTGCTATGTAGGTGCCACAGTCACATGAAGAAATAATGCAAACAAAATAACTAGATATTTAACTTGCAACATCTGCGCTCTCTGTTCCTCAGATGTTCCCAGGCTTGTTCTGATAGGCACTGTCACAGATTTCCTTATTCTCTGAAAATTTTCTTAAACCCAGATTATGAAAGAAAACTCCAGAACTGTAATTGATTTTAACTCTGAGGAAGACCTCACATAATAAATCTTTCACTCCCTGTTACAGCTTAGCTAGAGCAATATGATCAGAAATAAGGAGGTTATCTCATTTTCTGGGTGTTCACTACTAAGTACCTGCTTTCTAGAGACTTGACCAGAAACAGCTGTCAAACAACACTGCCACATTCTGACCTGCAAAAAACTTCCCGTTGTCTTCTCGAGTCAAAAAATGAAGCCTTTTCTTCAAAACAAAGTCTGAAATAACTATAGTTTGGGATATAGCAAAATACTGTAATACCAAAAGTAAAAATTCTGCTTTTAGACCTAGGCTTTCCTGGGAGAGATAGATCATATGGCAAGTTGATTTCCTGAGGGATAACAAGGAATTTTGTAGGCTTCCTGTACATGTATAAGTAATGCCCAGTACTCAGTACAATAATTTGCCATAGGAAAAAATTAATATCTAAAACTTGGAGATTCACCCACTTTCTCTCTGTGGAAGACTGAAGAAAGCAAAGACATAAGGTCTGCTGTTATGCAAGATTTGCAGAAACAAGATTTTGAGTTCTCACTACAGCAATAAAACTGCTGAAAGAACAAAAGTCAAAGCTGAAAGTTAAGACAGCAAATTACAAAACTGCTTCCATGCTGTCCATAAAGTTGACATAAACCCAGAAAAATGCTCCCATTCTCTTCATGTGAGCTGGATAAACTCCACAGCATAAATCTAACACTTTTAAGCACTGCAGAGCAACCTTGTTTTGTAAAATTTACCCTGAATTATTTTAGCCCCCCACAGCTATCCACTGGTTAAAGGGGATAGACATACACACATCTAAAGTGCTATTGGTCAAAGAATTTTTTAGATTATCTATCTGTCAAAGGATAGACTTTCAAACTAATTAGTGAAATGAGCTGACAACTTTTATATATTTATATAAAAGTTTATATATTTATATATTTTTATTTATATATTTTATATATTTTAACAACTTCAAGTTAAAAGCTGTAACAAACCCTCTCTAAGCCCTTCTCCCAAAAGATGAAGAACACAGCCTAATTTTAAACAAATTCACTTCCAGATTCATAGAGGTGTATATGATGTTACCAAACAGAAACCAAGATACTTTTAACCAAGTTATGAGACCATATCAATATTGAATCATACCCTGGGTACAAATCCTGCAATGGTTTTTGTGATTGTGGCACATCCTGGTTTATACCTACAGCTGCACAAGATCCCTGCTTTGCCTGTAAGGTTGCAGGATTTCAGGAGATAACTCCAGAGCTTTGGAGTCATCACTCAGCCTCCTCACCTGAGCAGTGAAATTGCAATAGTTACAGGAGGAGCTGAAGTTGGTGTAGCACCTATCAGATTTCTCCTCACAAATCGACAGAACTGTGGGGTGGTCTACTGTTCCAGGTTGGTGAGGACACAGAATTCAGATGTGCAACTTCTATACAGAAATTAATTTCTAATATAGATGCATGGTTATAGTTTTATGCCTCTAGAGAAAATGAGACATGACTGTATCCAAAACCATGATTAAGAGTAGTAAATGCTAGGAATAAACAGTTTACCTCCCCCTTGATTTTGCATTGTATAGGCAATCACATAAATCACCAGTAATTATAGACTTATAATGATCTTTAATAACTGGAAAAAACACATTCATTACTTCCAGAATTTCTAATTTACAATCTCTGTTTTCACAGAAAAATGGCATAAATTCAAATTAAAACCAAAACCAGTTCTTTAACTTGCAGAGAATTTATATGTGTTAGCAATGTATTTCTTTAATGATATTTAGCACATATTATTCCAATTTTCATTAAAATGTTTTCATTATTTTTATACATATATCATGCCATATTTTCATTATAGTAAGAGCTATATATGTATATTCTTGATGAATTTGGAAAGCACAAGAGAATGTCTCAGATCAAGGAGGAATAGAAGAGATCTAAATACAGTAAAAATCATCACTGCAATACTTTCAAATATCAAGCTTACCCTGCAAGTCCTTAGAACAAAATAAAGGGAGCCTTTCCAGTGGGCAGTGTTTATATCTGGCAGACACAGTAACCACAGTTTAGAATTTACATTCTTGGGGCCCTTAAATGTAGCTGGTCATGTTAACTGTGTGATCATCACCATCATAATGTTCAATTTTGTAAACCACTAAGAAATGCTAATGGAATTGGCCTCCAGAAAGGACAGACATCAGCAGGATGCTCAAAAGAGAGGCACTTACAAAAAACCAGCCCAAATGTTCTCAAAACTTTTGGTTGCAGAACTTTCAGGTTTCAGAATTGCAGTCTAACCAGCCACGTCCCAGTTATATAATTCAAGCATAGGAACACAACTAAGGAGTTGTGTTTTAGTATGAAACATAAAACTTTGTATCTTATTTGGGAATGTGAGCTTTACATTTACAAAGGCAAAATACTGGGACCACAGAGTGTTTGAACTTACGCCTCCAGCTGTCTCAGTTTGTGTTCCCAAGTTCATTTCTCATGAGTAATTGTGCATCTAACTCAAAGAAAATTAGATTACATCTGCCATTAGTTTTAATGGCTCAGGAGAAATAACTGGGAGAGATTGTGCATGGCAACTAAGGAGTTATAGCTGTGTATTGTGTGGGCAGTCACATGATTTCACTGCAGAGGGTGTCTGTACACACAGAAAACCATATTCACACCAGCAAGGCAGCCATGAAGTCTTGAATTGCATGAGATTTTTCAGATTTATTTACTCTGCCTTTTTTATTAAAGGACAGTGTGACACATATTGAAGGGAAATGTTTTTCAACTGCTTGAACAGATTCTTCTTTATTACTACATTATTATACCTTATTCTATTCCCTTATAAATAAAATATATCAATTAAGAAAACACAAACCTTAGAGATTCCTGCATATCAAAAAGAACATGAACATTGCTACATAGTCATCAGCCCAACCCAGCCCAGCTGAGTCTCTGACACTGACCCTTACCACAAAACAAAGGTAACAGGACTCTAGGATTACTTGAAAAAGTGAGTTCTGGAATTTCATTAAGTACTCAGAAGGAAAAAAATGTCATGAGCCTTGTGTTGAAATCCTGTTGTTTATCTGTTTTATGCATGGGTGTTTTTATAGTGTTTTATTTTCATCTTAGTTGACCCACTGTTTGTAATTTTTACTTTAAATAAAATATCTGTACTCTTTTTGGAGACAAAGCTTTAAGCCTTTTTTTTAACTATAGCTTTCTTTGCTAAGCCTGTGGGGAAAAAATAGGTAGTTTCAGATGCTGGCGTTGATAAAACAGCATTACAATATTTTGATATAATTTTCTGTCCTAATTTTATACAGTGTCAAAGTTGACTTCCTTCCATTAATCTCATTTACTTCAGCCCATAGGGATTCCTAGATGATTTTATCCATTTTTGAGTCAGTAATTCTTAAATGGTAAAAATAATGCTAGTGATTATTTCAATGTGAATCACCTTTTCTGTTAATGCATTTTATTTGTTATAATCATATCCACTTCCTTAATTTTAATAGGTTTCTCTGGACTTCTATGAATAATGTCCAGCCTTAATCACACTCAAAAATTTTATATCACTTGTGCATTTTTCTTCTTCAGGATGTTTGGTATCATTTTTTGCAAATATAAGCAGACAAAATACATTTTTAGCATTACAAAAAGGGAGTAGTGGTGAACTTAAATACTTATTCTTGCAAGCATTTGCATCAGTGCCAGCATACATACCTAAAATGGTGCCAAAACTAATGCAGAGCTTTAGGGTATAATGTTAACTTTTTGCCATCATAAAAGCATCTCCCATTTCCTCAGTTCTCTCAAACATGTTTTCTGTGGAACATATAAGATAAAATATAGGAGAATATATTTTTAGGTATTAATTACTTCAGGACTCTGCATTGGATATTGAACATGAAAATACAGTAGATACTCTTCAATAAGATTATGTGATTTTCTTCTAGCAAAAAAAATTGTGAAAATAATATGAATATTACTTTTCATGAGATCTGGCAGAGCACTTTGTAACATCTGCTTTTATGTGGATGTGGATATTAAAGATTAAATATTCACTTTTCAAATGAGTAGTCTAAAGGAATAGTTCAACTTCAATTTAAGATTTTCCTGAAAAAAAAAAACCAAAAAAGATGACCAACATTTGAGGATTTTTCTTGGAATACTTTGAAAATTTTTCTTCAGTTAAACATGTCCATTATATAGTAGCAGGAATATTTTCCTAAAGTTCCTTTTTGGTGTTTTTGTTCCTTATGTAGCAGGTCATCCCATTAGGTAACCCTCCAAGTGACCCAAAGGAGATATATTAAAATCTAGTAATACAATACCCCTGGACTATTTTACATAGTAAGAATTTTTTTTTTCCAACTCCCAGATGTTGCTAAAGGACAGAAAAAAAAAGACCTGTAAAATTCTTCATCATGAATCTTTTTTTTTTCTGCAAATCCCTTTTTTCCCCCCTTTCAAAAGCAATTCTGAATAGAGGTAAAAGAAGACAAAACTTGACCTTTTGTGATCCCAGCATTAATAGGTCTGTTCATAATTCAATCTGTGTGTGTGTAGAAGCATCCATGTGGAAACATGCAGGCCTGAGAGACATAAAGCCTTTCCCTTTAAACATTATCTGACCCTATGAGTCTTATTCACAAAAGAAGGCTTACGTACGCATAAGTTGAAAAAAAATGCACGCTTTCATTGTGCCACAGAGAGCCTACACATTTTACTCCTCATTCGCCAGGAAAACTCCTCATGGAAGTGACACTTGTACAGGAGCTGGGCGAGGGAATGGTAAAAGAGCACCATGTAGCAAAAAAAAAAAAAAAAACCAAAAAAAACCCAACAAATCCCAGCACATGCAAAGAATAAACTTCTTTTCTCATTAAAAATATAGAAGGGTCATATCCTGTGCTGGCATGGGACAGGGTGAGGGCACGGATGTGAGAGGAGTCGCTGTCCCCTGTGTGTTGCAAAACTCTACCTGAGGAGAGCACCCCGTTTTTCTTGCTAGTCCACAACTATTTTCTCCTGTAATCTGTGCTCACCAAGATGAGGGATGCCTGTGTCACTTGTAACCTGGACCTATAAATATTTATAATCCCATTTTTCCAGTTTCACAAATTCTAATGGTGATGGTTATTCACTGGTTTCGAGACAATCCTGCAAGGTATTCCAAGTCTGCTGATGCTGCTGCAAATCCACAGCAAACAGGAATATCAGGTATTTGTGTTATATTCATACGTGGAGTCCATCTGTTATTACCAGTATCCATCCATGCCTCTCCTGTTATTTTGGCTCTGGAAAGTCAGCTGTCAGTTTAAATGCTCCCTTTACCCAGAGCTCACTCATGTCATCAGAGAGTGCTCTGAGCCACTTTGCACTGAACCTGTCAATTGCAACCTGAACAAGGGGCAGGAGACACACGATTTTAAGAACAGCAATAAGAGTTTACACGTAGTGAAACAAATCCTCAGCTGGTACAGATCAGCCAAGCTTCAACAGCTGCAGTATTGATTTACACCAAGATCAGAGCTCAGCAGCTGCAATTATTTTCTAAACAAGGCAAAACAAACGCCATCAGGAATCATGCGGAAGACTTTACTTGATGAGTAATGAGTGAAGTCATGATGACATTCCCACCAGTTTCTAGGATTTTCCCTCCCAGTAGAGGGAAAATAACTGTCTGAATTTTGAAAAATCACATTGTGCACCTATCTGAGTCTTCATGTGCCCAAACAGTTTCAAAGTTCAGCTTTAACAGCACTCAGCTTCTAGCCTCTCACAGGAGAAATGCTAAGAAATGAAAGAAATGAAATTTCACATCCCTAGAGTTCTTTAATTGTAAAAAAGAAATACTACTCAGTAGGTAATCAGAAACCAGAAAAAAAAACAACATCGAAAGTAAAGCTATGGTGGTGCCACAATTAATTTACAATGGGTCCAAATGTTCAGATTCTGCAATGTTTCAAAAAAAGGAAAAACCTTTAATATGCAAAAAGCACGTATCCCAGTGAAACCAATTGTGTTAACAATTGGTCATTGGTTGAATGTCTAAGTTGTTAGTGAATAAAATCTAATCTGGGATTGTTTTATATCTCTAGATTTTATTTTTGTTTGGAATACACATGATAATTAGTATGCCCTCTAGTGTGATACAATGCCTTCTGTTAGAGTTACACTTACAATAAATTGTTGAGTTAGAAAAACTACAAAAATGGGAACTATTTAAAGGTAAAGCTTGATCATTTAAAATGGAAATGCTACTGAATTTGTGTTCAGGCTAATGTCAAATGACATTGAAATTAATATCCACGTTGAAAGACATATGAAATACTGACAACTGACATAGTTATTCAAAAGACAAAATGAAGGCCCAACATTCTCTGGCCAATGGATGTTGTAATTCCAAAGAGAATAAGAGAGCTCTGAGTGCCCTGCACCCACTTCACACTGCTCAGAGGGGCTCCTCCCTTCCTGCTGGCCACTCCTGGATGTCCACAAGTTAAAGCTGCTCAGGGGTGCCAAGGTGAGCAGCTCCCTACCCAGGCTCAGACCCTCAGAGCCACAGACCAACTGGGTTGGGAAAGACCTTGGAGGTCACTGAGTCCAAGCTATGACCAAACACCACCGTGGCATCCAAACCATGGCACTGAGTGCCACATCCAGCATTTCCTTAAATACCTGCCAGGGACAGTGATTCCACCACCTCCCTGGGCTGCCCCTTCCAATGCCCACTCACCCCTTCTGTGATGGAATTCTTCCTAAAAGAATTCCAGGAGCTGTGTGACCCAATGGGAGGTGCTTGGGCACTGGGTGGGGCAGTACTTGTCACCATCTCCGTGGTTTTTTCTGTGCCCAAAGTCTTTTGGAGGAGAGTTAAAATACCCTGTGCAAGTTAGTGAACCACCTGAATAGCTTTAGCATGTACTTCCCAACATCATAATAAATCAAATGGATTTTTATATGTGTGTTATCAATCTATAAGCTCCTAAGAGAAAATTTGGTATCTTTAAATTAACTGAATAATATTTATTGGAAAATCTAGAACCAAAAACATTTTTAATATTTTGTCCACAATACATATTTCTCTCTTCCTCTACATAAATTTGGTTGCTCTGTTTTATTTTCTTGGCCTTCTAAACATTTCAAGGATGGTTCAGGGCGATATTTTGGTTATGGTAATAATAAATGGCGTTTGTCTTCTACTTCCATATTTCTGCTAATAAGTCATTAAAAGCTTGTTGGTTTGGTACATGCCTTTTAGCAGAAAGAGATAAAATTGTCAAATACATGGAACTGGAAAAATAATTCCTTCTGACCTCAGGCAGATAATTTAGAATTTCTAGCAAAGTAATGAGATCAGGATTGAAGTCTACATGTGATGTTTAGTGAGTCTGTTTTATTTAAGCAAAAATTAATTTGTTAGAAATTAGTAAATAATGAGGAGAAGTATTATAACTGAGACAAGCTAACCTCAATTATAAGTTACTGGTGGAGAAGTGATATATCATTGATATAATTCTAAATTTTTTTTAAATTATTCTAAGAAATGGAATGTTAAAATAAATTTACAGACAGCATTCTGATAAGATGTATTTAATAATAGTATAATATCTTAAGGGCTTATTTCTTTTTGCCATCAAGAAACCTACTCTGAAATAATTCTTCACTTTTAACTGCCATCAATTTTGCATTAATATTTCATTTATAGAATTTGCTGACAACTTGACAGCATGAGATATTGTAAAAAAAAAGCTTGATTTAATAGCTTTTCATTATAATATTTCCTGCAAAATCTTATGATTAGCTTACTGAATCTTGACATTGTAAACTACATTTTCCCCCTAAAAGAAAAGAACAGTTTAATGTTTGTAATTAAAGCAGCAACACAGTTCTAACTAAAGCAAAGAGATACTTAAATTCCTAACTGAATACTAAATATTTTGCTCTGTTGAAAAATCTCTTCTAAAAATTGGTTTACAAGCAAAAGAAATCATATATTATAAAAATAAAGAAAATTTGAAGAAAACATCCCTTTTCTTTAGAAGGTTTCAGAACTTATTAAAAATATGACCTATACCCAAACTCCTTTTGATTATCTGAGAAATAAACACTGCAGTCAGGGAGGCTCTCTCTAAAGGAAGGATGAATACATCCTCTACATGGGGTTGGATGACACTAAACAAAAGCAGAGCAACTAAATTGGAATATATTGAGTTTCTACCTCATTTCAAACTTCCCACCCACCCTTCCCACCCAGCCACTGATTGGTTTTATTCCCCTTGTTCCAAACACAGGGGCAGAAAGTTTGCTGGCAGGGATAAGGAAAGAGAGGACATAATCTTTACATTTTCATCATGAAAATAAAGGCAGTGAAGAACCTGTGCAAGCAAAAGGGTCAATTTACTTCCATTTTGGCACAGTGAGGGAAAAATAATTAAATTGCACTTACCAAAATTCTGTTTGGGGGGAGAATAAGCAGCTCTGCACTCTGTGTTAGACAGAACTGGGAACTGGGTGGTTTTACTTCTTTTTTTATCAATATTAGATGTCAGCAAAAGTCAATCTGTGATGGTTAAGCATGGATCCTAGTGCCACCACTCAATTTTTGATTTTTCATGGAGGTAATTTGAGCTAGAAGTCAACCTTCAATATAGTTTTACACAGAAAAGGCTAGAAAAGAAAGTTAAAGGGTCCATGTCAGACCACTCAATATGGAATTAGGAAGACAAAGAAAAAGAACAAAATTAGGGGTGAAGTGCAATAATTGTCTCCAAAGAAAAAAGGCTTGTCTTCAGAGACATTCCAGAATATACATTATTAAGACTGAACTAAGATAATTGTTCTACAAAAAATTATTCATAATAGTCATAATTCATTATAAATTCATTTACTTTCATATGAACTGAAATTTTCCCTGCCAGCCAGTATTGATACTGACTTTACAAGTTATTTGGTTGTTTCTGATAAGCAGCATTAAATTCATTAATAGAACTGGATCATAAGCCAAAGCCAAGGAGAGACTAAATTCAAAATAGAGTGACATATATATATAGTCCAGGACATTTCAGTGTGTGTTCTCCTAAGCAAGGCACAGGGAATATGAAGTTATTGCTTTTGCCCTGCACAGCTCTTGCTCTCTCTCATGGAGAAATTACACTTTGCATCTGTAGAGCACAATGTCACACAGAAAAAGATGGAAATCTGAAAATTCAGAAATGTGTAACCTGAAATTATTTTTGGCAATTATTTTACTGGGTCATTAAGAAGGAGCATGGTAGAAAATTGTCCCATTTTTACAAGGAGGTCACAATGAGCTTCAATGCCAAAAAATAACTTTTCCGGCCTCCTAATGTAGTCTTTGTGGTCGCCTTTTTGTCTAAGTTGTTAACAAAATTGCTTTATATAATTCACTTACTTTTTCTGGCTTTAAACACAACTCCTCAGTTATCATTGAAAGAATCTTTAATGATTTTTACCCCTAAAAGCTAAAAGCAAACTCCAGCTGAAGAATGATAATAACATGCTACAGACACATGCATTAAAAACCCATAAGAAGTGTTTTCATATACGCACATATGGCACTTTCTTGTACATTTTCATATAAGCATTTTTAAGTGCATTCATCCTTTTTTTGCATCAAATAGGAAATTGATATCTTTTAACTGTTATTAGAGTTCCTTGGCATGCAATGTAATTACAAAAAAAACCCCATTTTTCAGAATGAATAACCTAAAAGCCTCATATATCCCAAATATGCTTTTCAGTGCTCACTATTTTAAAGTGGTGAAAGCTATGTCTAAGTCACATGCAGTAGGGGTGAGGTTAAGAAGAAAGTTAAGACCATGCTGGTTTTGACAGTAGTCAATGGTTTTGCGTGGGTTGTTTAAAACTCCCAGTTTCCAACTCCTTGAGGGGCTCAGTTTAAATGCACTTGTGCCCTACCTATGGTGGGGATTGGCCTCACAGCTGCCTTTTCCTCTCTGAACAGTGGCAGGCTGTTGCCTTCCCAAGACACCTGCCAGTCAGGATCAGCATGAGAGGATCAGTTATTGACTCCAGTGAAACCAGGATTTCATCTACTGTCCCAAAGTTTTAAACCATTCAGAGCATTCATCTAAGTGTGGTAAATGAAACCTCTGGAAAGGCGGAGGGGCTCTGTGTGTGCCCAACTTGATTGACACCAGTACACCCACTGGCCTTCAGCAATTACAGCTCAAAAGGAAAGCAGCAGATCTAGGAGCAGATGGGTAAGCTTTTAAGTAAATATAAAAGTTAAAGATGATTCCTGTTAGCACAGAAAAGCTTTCTTCCTGGCACGAGCTAAGGGCTGACAAAGCTATATGGGACATGCCTTTCATTTGACAGAAAACATTGCTAAAAGTCTGATTCTAAATATGAGAAAGTGCTTGGGCACTTGCAGAGGATCTAAGAGCTTTCCTATGACAAATTTTAAGGGCACTTTTAAAGATTTCAGAGCACAAAGACCTGCACTTTCATGCATAAGTAAAAATAAAGTAAAACATCTTCAAAGTAAAACGAATCAAGAGTTTAAACCAAAAGAGTTGATTTCAGTCACAGATCTGTGAAATTGCACACTGCATCCTTACTTTTCTTTAGTGGAAAAGAAAGACTCAAATATAGTGTCCTGTTTTTTCAGCATATGCTTAATTTTATTCTTGTATCACTGCTGAATGGGACCATACTGACTCAATAATATTTAAACTGTTGCCTGCATTTCATAGAAAATATGTTTCTCCAGCGCAGTGAGTGTAACTTGTCCAACAAATTGGCATATCTTCCAAAGATCAGGATCTGGCCAATCTTGTGTGATTCTGTGCACAATGCCTGAAGCTGCAGGAGAGAAAAAAGCCTGAAAGCTCTACAAAGCTGCTGTTCCCAGGTTTTCTCAAAGCCTTGGGTGGCAAAGGCTGGAGTCCAGGTTTGCATGTCACGCTATTGAATTGATGCCTTGGGAATGCTGACCTGGAGCAGAGACTGGACAGAGCTAAGAGAATAAAGCAGATATTTATTAAAAGGCCTTTAGGGTACACCTTGGGCAGGACAACAGCCTGGCCAGGGCTACACCCAAGGTGGAACCAAAATGGTCACAAAATGCATGACCAGTCACAAAGCCTCACACTTTTATAAGTTCTGGTCCATTTGCATAGTGGGGTTTAATTGTCCAATTACAGCTTCAGGTTATGAAGTCCCATCCTTCTTGTTTTCTCTCTTCAGTCCATCACTGTTTGTGCTTTTGGGCCTGAAAACTTGTAACAGTTGTCCTTGGTCTTCAGCAGGAAAAGGATTTGTTTTGTCTCCCTGCTCTGTGAAGAGAGCTGACTAACACTTAATGTGAGGCTCAGAACTGCACCTCTAGGCAGCACAGAATCTGAAAAACGTGAAAGCTAAAACTTAAGGCACCAGAATGAGTAAAAAGACCCACCAGCACAGCACAGCTGAGGCTCTGTCCCAGGACATTCACACACAGGGGGAGGGACCACTCAATTGTAAGTGTGCCTGCGTTGAGATCACAGGATAACCCGATGCATCTCGGGGTCCTCACAAAAGGCTACAGAAGCTGCACAGAAGAATAGCCCTTCCTTTTCCTCCCCCAGGCCTCCACAAGCAGCTAAAAATGATGCTGCTCTGAGCTCCTGGTCTCCACCCCTAAGCCAGATACATGGGGAAGTTAGACATTACAAGACAGGAATGCATTTCTGCAGCAAATTTCTGCTCTACATGTGAATTTTCATAGAAAATACTCTTTGCTTATGCATCCTCCCTCAAAAATTATGCTAATACCTGATGTTCATAGGAAAATGGATAAGAGCAGAGAAAATTAGTTAATTTTCCCCCTTGCAACTATATTTTTTTAATAAATCTTTGGTAATTCTAACTGGGTTTTGGCAAGGCTAAGTGAACACCTGAATATCCTATTGTAAACCAAGTTAATATCATTAATTTTGTTAAACAGCTCTGTCTGGGCAATTAGGTGGAAACTGGTGACCTGTCTGTGCTAGCACTCCAAGATAGAGCCAAATTATGTCAGGAAAGATACATTAAAAACAGAAAAAGAAAGTAAGTATGATAAGAAAAAATATTTTGGGGGGAAACAAATTAAAGATTGAGTGGAAAGAATGCAGATAAAAGAAATGCATATGCAAAAGTTAGAAAGAACGCAAATTAGTAAAATCAAGGTGTGACAAGATAAACTCAAAGAATTAGAATAACAAAATTATCAAGATTCAAGGCTAATAGATTAGAAATCCACAATTTGCACTTTCCCAGTTTTCTTTTTATAGAAATAGAAACATAGAAACCTATGCAACCCAAAAACCAGCACTTCCATCTTGTAAGGAACACAAAGAATATTCACGTGTACATGAGGGCTATGACACCTTACTTCCTTCTAACTTCTCATTTCTACAGAATTTAGGTGAAGTTGCAGCACAACGGTCACATTTTACATTCTGTGTGCCATGGCTAACACAACTCCACAAGTAAAAGAACCTGGGGAATCAGCAGTAGTGTGGCAATAGCTCCATTAATCCATTAAATTTCTATGTGTTAGTAAAATGCTTTGAAAAACACCTTCAGCAACATTTTAATGACTCCCTAACTGCCTATGATGTGTAGCCAACAAATTGCAGGGCTCAGTAGAACTCTGCATCCTTTTTTGGCAATATCAAATGCTTCCTGCAATGCAGCTATGGGGTATTTGCAGCATCTTCTAAAGTAATTTGCCTTAGTATTTAAATTTGTGAAAAAAACCCTAAGTACTTGTTTGCTTATTAAAGATAACCCACAGTAATTAAAGAGGACATAAGGCTCATTTTCTGTAAAATAAAATTCTGTTTATATATGTGTGTGGAGAATTAACATATTGAGCACATAAACCCTCCCATAAATTTTATATTACAAATGTATGCAGAAGTTAAAAGCTCAATTAATAGTTATTCAAATAGCTGTTTAGTTGGCCATAGATATAAAAGTATCAGAATAACATGTTTATACATATTACTTTAAGAACTGGTGCCAAAAGAAAATTCCTCAATAAAAAAATCCTGCCTATTAATTTTTAAAAGTCATTATTTTTAACCAAACAGCAAATAGCTACTGTAAATACCTTTACAATTATGCTTTTTATGCAGATCAATACAAATAATACTGTTTAACCAAAATTCTCTGACACTCAACCCTCATATCTTGTGTTGACAAGATTCTCCAATGGTTTGTTACCATACAAAAGAGTGGGACAAATTACTTATTTATATATACAAAACATGCTTATAGAGGCCAGCTGCAGGTATTTTTTGGAAAGTGCATTTTAATAAGGTCCTATTCAGTGGGAGAACAAATGGGGAAAAAGTAGTTTGCACTACAGAGTTTAGTGCAAGAGCTTTCTCTTTTTCTAACAACGAAATCAATCATTTGTCCAGACTGTGGGGAGTCAGAGTTAGTTACTGAAAAGAGCTCCATATATAAACAAGTCAATAACTCATTGTGTGTTATTGTTGGACTGAAGAAGTCTGCTTTCAAAAAGCTGCCCCTGCTTCTCTGAGAATGAATGTCACTGTATTCAGAGAGGGAGAGAGGGGGCTTTTGTTTCTAGCTATTGCTAAATGCCATTTATGTATGGGAAAAGGGATGTGGCTGCTGGTTGTCCCAGGAAAGCCACACCATCACCTCCATGCAGCCCTGCCCCACACTTTACTTTTGTGGCTGGACTTCTGGCAGAGAATTCACACGTTTCCTCAAGCTTCTGAGATCACTGGGAGTGTTTGTAAATATTGTTTGCATTTTACAAGGATAAAATGGCCAAAAACTAGAGGAAATAACATACTCAAGTACTTTATTTTATCTGTGACAGTGTAAGGAATAGCACTCTAAGTATAGTTATCCCTAAGGTTCTCTGAGTAAATATCAGTTTAGGAACTCAAGAGCACTTAAGTGAACTTTCACAAGTCTTTGTACTATTTCATGCTTTTTCTTTAAAAGAGAATAAACTCATGTTTGCTGAATCTTCTCAATTCAGAGTTGGGGGGAAAAAAAGGATTTAAATGTTATTTTTGTTCACCTAATATTTTAAAGAACAGTCATGTTCTAGGCTGGACTCTTCTCAAAAACAACAAGCTTCACTAATTTTAAAGTAATTCCATTTTCGTTTAAAAATTACTCAATGTATTCTTTACACTGACACAGAAATCAACATTTCTGTTGAGCCTAATAAAACTGGAGAAAAAAGCCATGATCTTTGCACCATCCTGTGGAATTATCACAGGTTCGTGAAGGAAATAAGCTTCATCCTTGTTTCAAAATATTTACAACACTTCCTTAGGCTACAGAGCATTTCTTAAGTAATAAAGAAATGTAGAAGAAACAGCAACATTTGCCCACCAAAACATTGAGACAAACATTCAATATATTTTAGAAGGCAGATCGATAGGGATAGCCCAACAGGAAAGTCTCCCCAATGAAGTTTCAGAGTGTAAAATCATGTCTGCACTCTAAAATCCCAGCTATTACACAGATTTGCAGCTCACAGCTGATCAGCTCTGTGCAAACCAGCGTGGCTCTGTTGAGACCACTGCACTTATTCTGGATTTTGTGAGTTTACTGCTCTCCAGTTGTGTCTCTCTTGCCTTGCAGCCTCTGTGGGGCTACAGATTCTGGTGGAGTACACTGTAAAGGTCACTTCTGGTTTGAAAATTGCCAGTCATAGTAGATTTTATCATCAGATCCAGCTACATTTCTAGGTGTTCCTTTTGTCTCTTAAAGAGTAATGAAATCCTGAATATAAGGGAAAGCAGGTGACCCTGCAGGGTGAAATATAATCACTGGGGAAGGGTGAAAATAATCACTGAGGAATGCAGAGAAGATACAGGAAGTGAATCTTGTAAAAGTAACAGCTACTAAAATTGAAGCTGAATTTAAAAGCCTTGTCAAAACCCAAACTCATGACAGTCCTTCTGAGTAAAACCATAGAGACTGGACTTGCAGCTCAGCAGTGCTCTGAGAAAAACCTGTCTGCCAAGGAGGGCTGACAATGGCACATCAACTCAGGACTCAGAAACTCATTCAGGGAATGAGTTTGGGCTCTGACCTGAGAGCTCAGAATAAAGGAACCTTCCAGGAAGCCTAGCTATACCTTTTCCCCTTTAATTTTATTTATTTTGTGGATATTGAGATCCTGTTGAGAACATGGACACTCTGCAGCCTAAGGGACTTAAACAGGAAAAATATTGACCCAACCTGAGTGAAGATCAAGTGAATATGGCAAAATAAACCCACCATAGCTGAGCACATACATGGGTGAAGGAGCTTATGGATGGCAAACATTTAATCTCAAATACATCACACTTCAGAAAGAATTCCTATATTAAAAGAGTACTTATTTCACAGCTATGCAGACTGACTGACAACAATATTACTCAGCCTTTCTGTCCTAGAAGATTTTCAAATGTGCTAGGTTGGCAAAAAAAAAATATTGTAAACTGGAGGGAAAAGATAAAAGCTGAATTAAAAAGGAACTAGTAAGTGCATACTGCTTTAATTTTCCTGGAGTCATGCAAAATTTTTCTGAATTTGTAAGTTTGACAAAAAGTAATAATGAACAACAACCTATAAGATATTTCAGAAGGAAATATCTTGTATGATTAAGTATTTAATGAAGTGGCCAAGCAATACTAGGAAAAAATACATAAACTCCATAATATGGGATGCATAGATATTTAGGAAATATACATGCATAGATACTTAGATACATAAATATTTCGGGGAAAAATAAACTTGAGGCAGAACTTTTAAAAATATATTTACTTTGAATGGGAAAGATACTAATTGTCATTAAAGACATTTCAGATCAGAAACCTGCCTGATGTGAATAGTTTCCTTTATGAAAATGAAAGGAAAATGATAAAACATTTCAGCTACACAAACATTCTAAGTGCTGCTTCTTAATACTATCAATTCTCATCACAGAGAAAAATTCATATTAGAATTCCCCTGTGAACAACAATCTGAGACTATCTATTTCCCTGTGACAAGAAAAAAATACAAAGAAAGTAAAGGCTAAAAATTGGATATTGGGCAGAGAGAATCTGATTGTTCAAGCACATAGCAATTAGTAATGAATCAGTATCCCTTCTCTCTCTTGTTTCACCAAGAAAAAGGACACTAATAAATATTATTTGTCATGGCTGCTTTACTTGCCTCATTAAAATGCCAACTTATTAATTAACTGCTTAGGACAAGATCCACCTCTAACATATTTGTACTGCAGAGAATTATTTACAAAGAATGAAAACGTAGCCAGGTAGTGAAATAATAACTAAATGGTGGGGATAAACAAAGCCTGTGTGGTGAAACTCAATACCTGGTCCTGTTTTATTTATTGTAAGCAATTGGCAAATTGAGTTTTAGCCTCCCCTACTCCTCTGTTTTCATGATTCCTTATATTCTAGAAGGAAGACACCAAATACCAGAGACAGTTCCCCCTGAAACCACAGGTCTCCAAAAGGCACTTTAGAAGAGCATGGCCTGTTTCTATTGCCTCAATATTGTAGTAACCTACAATACACTACGGACTTTGGTGATGATTTCAGATTGAGCAGGATAATTATCAAGATTTGATATGAACCATCAAATGTCACTAAAAGGGAATTACCCTTCTCCGAAAAAGAAATATTTCCCTCAATAAAGAGACTTGTATTTCTCACTTAAAGACTTTCTCAGGTAAATCAAACAGCAAAGGCAACGAATGAAAATCATACAAAGGACTGAGATAGATTTAAATGGAGCAAGAATTCCTTGAGTCAAATCAGAGATCATTTCATGACCAAACAATTTTAGCTTGCTCTGCAT
>JANPWX010000473.1:263456-293456 GCA_024734555.1 Trochalopteron elliotii | reverse complement strand
GACATAAGATGATATAGAAATAAATGAATGACTATTAACTTAGAATCAGCCAGTATTTGCTTCTGTAAGTTGGGACACTTTATCTAACTCATGGGCAATAAAATCCTCTACTTCCAGTGAGTTAATGCCACTTCTTTAGTCCTTCAGTCCTAGTTTAGCCTAAAAGATAAACTAATTTCTCTGTTGTCATCTTGAATAGCTTCATGAAAATGCATCATTGCTTTCATGCTTACTTCAAGCTTTGGGGTTGGGGGGTTTTTTGTCTTTTGGTGTTTTAGGGGTTTTTGTTTGGTTTTTGGTGGCTGGTGGGTTTTTTTGGTGGTTTGTTTGGGCTTGGGTTTTGGTTGGGGTTTTTTTTTGTTCTTGTTTAAATGGCTAAAAAAATAGTCATCCCAGAATGTAATGGACACAAAAGACCTTAGGTGTCATTGGGTACCCATTCCACCACTGAAACAGATGGGAGAGGAAGGCAATAAATGCTGGCAGTTAACATAATCACCAGGCATTCTGCAATTGTGAAGACATCTGTAATTCTCTCCAGTTTCAAAGGTCTCAATATTCTTTCTTTGTTTCTCTCCTAGCACCACCTTGAAAAACAGATTAGAACATAATTCTGATTTCATATTTAGTGACACTGAAGACACGGTTTTGTCATGGACAAAGTTTTATCTTTGAATAGAATATGAAGCATCTCTATGTTATTCACAGGCAAAATACAGCCTTTTCATTTTCAGCATTTGTATGATCCCTGACTCAAAAAATAAGATGTTCTAGGGTTAGACCCTAGGCTGGACTGAGCTGGGTAAAACCTTTTATAAGAGAAATTCTGAACCCTGCAGAGAAATTTGCATAAATAAGTGGATTTCAGACAATTAGGTAAATAACTCAGTTGAATGGAGCTGTCAAGAATCCAAATGCCTGCCCACAACAGAACTATTGCTGAACTCTCCATTCTGAGAACTAAGCTTAAGATTTGGCTTGTTTAGGTTATCCTCTCAATAACCTGCCCTAGGACCCTTCCCCCCTGCAATTTCATCTGAGTTTATAAGTATAAATTGTGTTTAAAATTACTTATGTTCTGTATCCTCAGTGAAGATTTCCACTTATGGTATCTAGCAAACTATCAAAATGTCCTTGGTAATCAAAGTGGAACATGAGAGGCAACACTCTGTATATCCAGGCCCTCATGGAGCTCAATGACTTGTATTGTTATTTTTCTTTTTATTCTCTTCTAATCATGGCAAAGTCTCCATGTAGTGGTTTCATGGCCATCAAGAGTAGGTGGACTTTAACACATGTATGAGTAATGCCTTCTTCTGAAAACCACTTTGGCTGTGTTTCATCCATTAACTGAATGATAAGAAGTTACTCCCATGCCCTCCCAGAAGCAGAAGAATGGCCTGTAGTTTGTGACCCAGGTACTGCAGTCAAGGTGTAATTCCTATTTTATTACAGGACAGTCAGTGTGAGCCTTCAGAAGTCTCCCTCTTGTCTCTCTTTTATCACATGACCTGAAAATAATTCACTTCCTCTGCAGGAAAAATTGCAGTAGCACTACTCTGATGTTTGTATATAAATAAGAAGCTAAGAACACCATACCACAGCCAAATGGGCCGGTGGGACCTGCTGTCTCAGACAGTGAAACAAACTGTTCCACTCAAGTGATCCAGTCTGTGTCACCTGGAAGGTTTTTGGATCTTCAGATAAAGACTATTCATGGCACAAGACATCTCAGTTCTGCAAATTTTTGTCCCTGCCTGACATGGTTATAGACATGGAATTTAACTTTGACATATTATAAAGGCTATCATAATAATAATTTAAAAAATGAATACGGGGAAAATGCTTACCAGCTTCTGAATACTATTTTTTTGCCATAAAGATTTGCTTAATTTCTGTAGCAAGAAAAGCCATGCAAGCTGTAGATACAATAATTTGCAGTGACATAAAAAATTAAATCCTAGTTTTTACTTATAGTGCACATTCTTCTAGACTATCTCTTTATATCCAGGGTTTCCAAATGTTCCCTTGCTCAAATGTTATTAATTGATTGGCTGTGCTTCTTAAAAACCTGTATTTCTTTCTCATGCAAAAGATCCATACCATAACTGCAGGACTGTGGTCTCTCAAATCACTCATTACAAGCATTATTCATCCCAAAGTAACACTGGGTGTGGGTGGGGTTTTTTTGCTTTATTGTTTCAATAAGAACTACTTTCAAGATCTGTTTCACAACCTCATGAGCACAACACAAAGACTCAGGACCATTCTCTACATATTTAATTGACAACTTTAAAACTAGAGTCACAAGCAGTGTAAGGTAAGTGCCAGATTTATTGGCCAAACACATGGAATGCTCTACATACAATGGAATGTCCCATGCACAAAATGTGAAATCTGAATAACAGCTGATGTAGGTAGGGAAGGAGTAAGAAAATAAAAGAAATTTAGTAGTAGAAAAAATGAGAAGAGAGTTAAAGGATTAAGGAACGTAGAATAAGCAAAGGAAATTATGACAGACAGTATTAGAGACAAAATTGGAATAGATAAAAACAAAAGAAAGAAGAGCAGGAACTGAGTGGCACTAAACAACACTTAAAAAACAGGAAAGAGAAAGAAAAATAAGGCTCAAATTACAACAGTGGCTCAACAAGGCCAGGGGTTGGACATTTAATCAAACACTGAGATGGAAGAAGCCAGTAAGTCACAATCACCTCAGAAAATCCAGACTCTATCCAGAATATCTGAGATAGAGCTAATTAATATCATATCATTCTCAACAGAAAACATACGGCTTCCCAGAAAAGTAGGGGAACTAAAGAGTTGTGGTTGGGTGGGAATTAATGAGTAGGGCTGGAATAAATATTTGTCAGAGGTCAGTGACAGTACAGTCAGTACCTGAAGAATATCTCCTTTCATCCTCATGATTCTGATAGCATTTAGCAATACATTTAATTACTTTGAAAGACTTAATTATAAGTAAGGCTCCTGATGATCATCTCTGTCTTATCCTAGCTGTTGAACATGTCATTATTTTCTTTAGATTTGGCCACCTCTACGGTTTTAGTGTAAAAAGTGGTTTTAGCACTGACTTAATATGAAATGTGCTTAAGAATGTGAAATTTTGCATGCTCTTAGAGCTCATAAAAGTAAAAATCAGCTGTTCTCTTATGCATTGTGTCTGAACCCTTCCACCTTTAGGGCAATTTCAGAAGTCAAAGGTCTTGAGGACCAGACAAATATTAGAGATCAATGTCTTTTAAAACATTGAAATCTGTTATTAGTACCATAATTCATTCTCTGTCTGGTTCCATTTTTAACAGGATGCTTCTCAAAAAGTAGAAATCAAACAAGTTTTTATGCCTTTGGCTCTCCTCAGCACAGAATTTACATCATGAATATTTGCCTTAAATCCACAAGTCACCTTAATTACTTCAGGCTCTTTCGAGTCTTTACTGCTTTTAATCTCTCTTGTTTTTATATAGCTCAAAGAGGGCAAAAAAGATATTCTCAGGGAGAAAAAGGTTAATTTGGTCCTGGACAGTGTCCTGTATATCGTGAATTATGCTCAGTAAGGCCTTTCATTACTACATATGCACACACATACATACAAATATGTAAATGCAAGTCAGAAAAGCTGCAATATGGAGCATCTTTAAACAGGCATAAACCTCTTTAAATCTCTTTAAGAAGACATGGATTGATCTCTTTAAATTTTTAAAAGTCAGCCAAGAAGTTAAGTAAAGAACACATTGGTCCTGATTTACCAACAAAATGGGCATCCAAATAGCTGATCTGTATTGCACTGGAAGCTCTTTTGTGCTTCCTCCTTAAATTCAAGGCATTTCTCCTTGTCCATGTTCAGAGCTTTGAGATAGTCCAGAACTAACTACAATTAAGTTAATTAGATCTGAAATTTTGAAGTTATTTTCAGAGGATGTTTATTTTATGTGTTAAAATGAAAACGAGGCAAAACAAATCTTAGGTTTTCTCACTTCATGTTTTTTCAGTTTTTGAAATGACACAAAACTGGACTGAAAAAAATGAAAACAAATCTCTGTCTACACACGCATGCACAGTTTGAAGACAATTCCTCTCTGAAAAATAAAAAATAAACAGATTTTTATAGCAGTTGCTGTAGAATTTCTCTTACCTGGCAAAAGCAAAGAGTGATTGATCAAACTCTCTTCCTTAAGACACCAACTTCAGTGTAATGCACATAGGTTTTGAAGACCTGCTCTCCCTGGTCAGTTATAACACTCATTTCCAGCTTCTTGCAGACTTTGTTTTCTCTCTCAGAAAGTGATTTTATTTTTCTAGTCAAATCACACAGGAATATTACTTGTTTGCTGCTTCTATTTCACTATTAAATGCTCTCAATGCTAAAATTGGGCATGTTTGTGTAAATACTCCTGAAAAGAGAGGAAACTGCAGATAACTGAAAGCAGCTAAATGATAACAGCAGGGATAAAAGAAGAAAAAGCCATTAGTGAATTCATTAATTTTTACCTTTGGCATTTAGTGCTTCTGATTAATAGCTTTCTTGTAGGCTGCTATTTTCCTCCCAGATATTAACATGCAAAATATGTGGCATATTAGAATAAAGTGTTATTACTACTTATGTGTGTCTAAAATCCATGAGATATCAGGGATTAAGCTGAAATGCAGACAAATAAAATAGTTGATTTTTTTGCACACATTGCCTGTTATGAAGAAGGCAGCTCCATAGCACACTTACACCTCTAAAATTTAAATTTAGAGATAAGGAAAGGCTAGGAAACTGGAATTGGTCACCCCAGGGAAGGGGAGGCTCAGAGACAGCTTATTAATGTACATAAACAGCAAAGGGGTTCAGAGGACAGTCAGGCTCCTTTCAGGGATACCCAGGGACAAGAGCAGAGGCAATGGGCACATTGAAGGAGGAGAGCCAGGTGGTGCCATCTGAACCTCACAGAGCACTTTCCTATTGTTGTGGTTGTGGAGGCTCCATCCTTGGAGACATCTGAACACAGAGTGTTCCAATGGCAATTTGGATAAAATTTCTGGGACAAAGTATAGTTCTTGCTTCTGTACTGATAAGGTATAAACCACCCCCACTACACATTTCCTCCTCCTTTCTGTAGCTTGGCCATGTTCTCAGTTCAAAGCTGTGGTTTTCCTTTACAGATAACTAAGAGGACACCAATCTCACTGCTTCTCTTCCAGCTACAACTCCTTGTCAAACCTTTCCAAACCTGTACTTGTGCTCTCTACCTCCTTATTTTCTCCTTATTTTATTTTTATCAGATCAGATTTTTATTGAAAAAATGAAAAGTGTATCTTCTTCTCCCACTATTTTGCTCTCCTATGGCCAGTCACCACCTTCTTCATTTCTGAGGCTGAAATTTCTGGCCAGTTTTGGAACTAATCTCTCCAAACCGAAGTTACAGTTCTGTAATTTACAAGTCTGTCTATTTCTACTTCAGCTTTTTTCCCCTGAAAATATTTTAACTCTCCCATTATAAAGAACCTAATACTGGCATAATCCATTATCTCTTGGTATTCCCCACATTCATACTCTTTGCAATCATTATCTGAAATGCTAATTTCTTTTCATTTTAGACCCTGTCCTCTCCTTTCAAGAGATATGGGCCCTGGAAAATGTTGATTTACTTGATTAATTATCAGTCTTACTATTTAATATTCATTCTTCTCCCTCTGCTCCTTGATTTTAGTCATTAAATTCTTCAAAATCTTGTCTTCACACATTTTGAATTCCCCAGCCAAAACTATCAAGTCCTTTCAGAGCGTCTGGAGTGTGAAATCTATTCTTACATTTCTAGATCAGATGTGAGGCTCTTCAAGCCGTTCTGTTGTACCCCCACAGTGCATTTTTCTCTATCTTTTCTCTAATGCAAAAGGAAATATTAGGAGTCTTGGGGTATCTTAATTTAGTCATGTCCACTAAGATCGGCTTGTTGTATTTCGTATATTTTACACATATAGAGTGTATTTATTACATAACATTTTTATAGATGATATCCATGTATGATGTTGTATATATTATATAAATTATTGATATTAATTAACGCTTCCAACTGCTTCAAAGATCCTGTTTCCTCATTTTCAATATACTTTCCTTCTCCCTTTTCTTTCTTGCTCTTCTCTACTACACAAAATAAAAAGTGAAGCTTGGCATGCCTGACAGCTTCTGCTGTATCAATGTAATAATTAAAGGAAGGTTAAGGAAGAGGATAAAGAATTGAGACAAATATAACTTGTGATGTGCCTATAGCCAATTCACAATTGAAGAATTACAAATACAGGCCCACAAACCTGCATATGCCTGAAATGGTTGCTTGAATTCAGAATGCCAAAATCATAAAGTGACAAAGGAGTAGAAAGGAGTCTGACCATTTCAGTGTCATCTAGTCTCTAATGCACTGAAAGAGATAATTCTTTTTAAAAAATCTGATAATATTATTCTGAAAGAAAATATTCAGAGCCAAGATGGTTAAAACCAACAACAAATTTATAAACCATGCAAAATGTTAACCATAAGAATACAAGTGTTTTTTTTCTACCAGGCAAACAGTGTAGATAAATCTAGGTACCAACAGCCTTTCCCTTGAAGATTAGTTAGTCATTAATCATATACATTAAAGGAATAACTTCACATAATAGAGTCAGAACAGAATTGCTTATTTTTAGTGTCAAATTATTTCAGTCTAAAGGTAGGTTGATGCAATTCTGTTTTTTGGGGGTTTTTTTATCATTTAGGGTAAGACATCACAGAAAAGTTTGCAAAAAGGGATATAAGACTAATAGCCCGTGTACTTTTGTCTCCAACTTCAGTAAATACTTTCTCTTTTTAGCATGCCTGGGAGTTAACAGAAATATAGGCAGGGTATAGAGAATGTCACATGGCAGATACTAATTGTTACGATTAAGGTCTAACAAGCAGGCTTCCCTGCTGTTCTGAGAATGTCTCTGACTTTTGATCCTGACATCTGTGTCTTACAAGAATTTCAGTCGGCTCTGACATTCCTTCTGATGTTGATCCAGGAATTAATGGATTGTGAAAAAGCTGGCAGGATATCATTTAAAAAGTAGAATTCTTGGTGTACAACTGATAAAAAGGTATCAGAATTCACATACTTTCTGTCTGATAGCAACTCACTGTGCCTGTGTGCACGCGTTTCATATGAAGCAGTATCTCAAAATAGAGGGCAGAAAACAAGATTTAGAAGGAAGCAAGAGCTTCCTGTTATGCCCATTTATGGAATTGCTATTGCACATCTTCAGATGTGTTACCAGATGAAAGTTATCAATGATTTGGACAAATTCTTCGTCTTGGAGATTCCATTGTTTAAAACCCATACCAAAAATTAACTAATTTAATTAATTTAATTAATTCTTTGTCTTGGAGATTTTATTGTTTAAAACCCATACCAGCAAAATTAATCACAATATTAGGATTAATTCTGCTATCATTTAAAACTTTAATAAGATGTTTTTCAGTGGACAGCATTAAAGAAATCAGAATTAATTTTGAAAGAAGTTTCAGCAGAGGCAGCCATAAGCATGTTTACAGTGTGACATGTATGGTGTGGTCATTTCTCTTTGGACCTATGTTTAAGCTGGTTTGTGCTACAATACTTTCAGCTTTAGAGGACCTATGAGAAAAAAAAAAATAAACCAAAAACCTTAAAAGATGTAATACCAAAAGTTAAACTGACATTCTTTTCTAGGTGTGTTTAAGACTGAAGAAAGACATACAGACTTGAAATTTTACACATCAGAGAATACTACCTTGTGTTTCATGGTTCTGGATAATTACTAGATGCCAGTGGATAACTTAAACATAGCTTAGAGTCACTGACATTAATGTGTGACAGGCAGCTTTGCAGAGTGTGTTTAGCAATCTTAAATGAAAAAGTTGAATGATATTTAAAAAAACAAATCATAAAAATAAAATTCAGGATTATCAAAACAGGAAAGAAGCCATGCCCTCCTTAAAGTAAATCAAAAAGTGTTTCTCAGTGTGCAATAAAAAGACATGAAAGGAACTACAAAAGAATTCAACAAGTTAAAAAGGAATTAAATTCACTTGTCAATTATTGTCAATTATAACTAGCTAAAATTAAGACTGTGTGGTTTAACCATCTCCTCAAACAAGTCAACTGAATTTCAAATCAGGCACTGACATCATTGTTTAGTAAGTTAAATTTCTGGATTTGCATCTATATTTCAGTGGTTTAGAGGTTTTAACAAAATTTCTTGACACCTAAAGGCATAGGATATTTTGACACAAGTCCAGAACAAATGCTATTAATAAACAAAGTTAATTAATAAAATTAATAGTACAGAGTGCCTAGAGATATATTGCCCAATATATGAACATTGGTAGCACTTGTTTTAAGGAGCATTAAATTATCAAAAATAAGTAAGAAATATTCAATATTTGAGAAGCCAACTTATCTTAGACATTAGCAACCAATATGTGAAAAAATTAATGACTTGCAAGTTTCACACCCCTCATCAGTGCTCATTCCAGCTCCACTGTTGTTCAGCTGTACAGAATTTACAAAATTCTAAGGAGAAGACCAGAATTCCAACAAGATGCAAATAAACATCTTAAACATTCAGAACATTAATCATACGTCTAGAGAATCCATTAAAGTTTTTATTTAAATTATATGATTAAAGACACCATGTGAATACTGTTTTTTTTTTAAGGGAAATACCAATGCCCTTAAGCACTAACATTTTTATTATTTATATTTCATGTTATTTAAATTTACTATTCTGTTTTTCCTTAAGAGTTCTATAATTCATTTAACAGGTAAAAGAGTAAATAGCACACAGATGAGGAAATTAAGAAACAAAAAGGCAAAAAACCTAAAGCGAATAGTTAAAGAGAAAGGGCTGGATCACTTTTAAGATAGGGAAAAACAGAAGGCAAAGCTTGTAAAATCTGAAAAACTTAGGTAGGGGTGTGAAAGTGTGATGTGTGACAGGTGGGGTAAAATGAGACAGTTGGGAGGAAAGAAATAAATTTGAAGAGCACAAATTAGACAAGACATTCATTTTAAGCCCTAACAGGCTGGATCTCATCGTTGTCATCAGACAGGAAATGTCAGAGCTGGCACATTTGGTTTTTTATGCTTTTTACTTGTTTAAAAAAAAAAACAACAGAAAAAACTCTGTCTCTTATAATACATAAAAAGTCTATTTGCTTTAAAGAAAAACACATCTCAATTTGTTCCCATTTTTTCTCCTACTCAATCTTTAACCAATTTCAGCTCTATTATATTGGAAACTACAATAATTATAAGGTTTAATACTTCCATTATATTTTGAGTTATTTTACGTAATACCTGAATAGGAGCTGAATTTTTTAAAAATAACTAAACTTTGCACTTGTAACTACAGGTGGATTTCTGGTGGAGGTGAATTTTGCATAAAATAACATGCAGTAAAAGCTATCTCACAAATACAAACATATCCTCACTATAAAGTTCAGAATTTTTGAAGGCATGGATATATTCTTTCCAAAATACATGACATAAATAATTATGTCAAAAACAAGCATTTTAATTTGCATTCCAGTTGATGAAAAGTTTTTTAATGCAGGTTTTAATAAATTTCTACAAAAGATATTTGGGACCTGAAATTAATGACAGTGTATGGAATAAGTTACCTTCCCTTTATATGACCATTTAATTAGTGTGTGTTGTCCTGTAAAATAGAAAAAACTCCCTGTGCACTGGAATATAATCTCAAGGTTAAATTCAAATGAAGTAGAATACTGCCAGCAGGGAAGTGCATAGAATAACTGTAATTCTTAATAATTCATTATCTTCAGAATGAACTCTTTGTTTCATTTTTAACTGAAATTATTCTTTGACATTTTTGGTTTAAAAAGTTTACCTCAAAATGATCTATGATGACAAATCTCCAAATTGAGGGAATGAACCCTACCTCCTGTACAGTTTAGATCTTTATATAAAGCAACTTTAAGCTGCTGTGTCACTTTTATTCATAAATTAACAAATAAACAATGGGGTGTAGTATATTTAGAAAAGCTAGCAAATCATTCAGCTGGAAAACATGTTCATTTTCTAACAATTTATAATTCTCCTTATCATATGTATATGTTTCCAGTGAAAGGAAAATGGAAGGAGTGTGGAAGCAAAGATTTGGGATTTTACACATGGAGGTAAGGGATGACAGAAGGGCAAGGCAGGGAAGGATCAGATAAGGAATTTAGAGCAGACACAACATGCCAACCTGACAGGCCACCCACACCTATTTCCAGCAGTGAAGGGATATTTAGGGGGAAAAATATCAAATCTGAGTTCAGCTGCAGAGTTGCCATACACTCTCTGACAGACAGGGAATTCCAAATCCAGGGGCTGAATTCAGACCATCAAGTTTCACTGCCGTCAATGGACCTGACTTGCCCACCACAAAGATTTTTAATTTCTAATCTGCCCTACTTGCAGTTTAAATAAATGCATTTTCTGTCACAGGTCTTTACTTTGGGCCATTTGCACATTCTGTGAGAAAGATCTATCAAATATAAGATTCCTTTATTAAACTTTGACCTACTTCCATAAAACAACTGCTGCCATTGTTCTGCAAATCTTTTCTTTTGTACTTGTCTGGAAAGGTTTTAAACATCTCCAGGAAGTTCAGTTATTGAATTTGTCTTGGAAATACATTAGGTTAATACTTTGAATTCACAAAAAAAGTAACACAAATAAGTTATACAAGCCTATTATACTTTGCACATAGACCATGAATATATATATATAACTCTCATATTATATCAAAAAAAGTCAATAGAATTTTAAAAAGGAAGTATCTGAACCCTACTCAGTACTAGAATTCCAGACTGTGCAATTTCTATAGATACACATGTACTATCTCATCCTGTTTTTCTTTCAAAACTAATTAAAATAGCCACTCTGTTACACTACATTTCATATTCTTAAGATATCACACACTCCATTCTGGTTTATCTCAATGTTTCCAATTTCATTTACCTCTCTTCACATCAGATAATGTAGACACTTCACTTTATAATGTGGGAAATTTGAGTGGAAAATTGAATTCTTATAACAAAAAACTTCCTTTTAGACATTGGGCAAGCCATAATACTCTTCCTGTGAAATGCCTTTGCTTGCCACATTACAAAATATTCCACAGTGAGATACTTTAACTTTGGAATATTCAGGTATTCTTGACTGATTTTTTTAAATTGTGTACTAACATAAATTCTCCTGGCATTTTTGAATTAAGAACAAACAAAACCCCACAAACTAACAAACAAAAGCAAAAAAAAAAAAAAGATTTGATTTATTAAGACTAAAACAATCCCCCCAAAAAAAACAAATAAAAAATAAAAAATAAAAAATAAAAAATAAAAAATAAAAAATAAAAAATAAAAAATAAAAAATAAAAAATAAAAAATAAAAAAGTGGGCATATCTGGAGAACAGGGCCTTAGAACTGCTGAATACACATAAAAAGCAATGGACTTTGAAGACTTTCAACACATCTACAAATCAGTCTGTTTAAAAAATGGAGAGAATTGACAGCAGAAAGTGCTTTCAAAGCATCTGGAAACGCCATAGCCAAAGATACTGAAAAGCTGCAGCTACACATGGCAATACCTGCTCTTAGAGAGAACACTTGGGCCCATGAGCCTCTCATGAACTGAAAAATGGGAAATTCTTCCAGCTGGGTCAGGCAACAAAGCAGTGGAAAAATCATCTCCAACCAGAGTTGTCAAAATAATATTTTTTATTTCATGTCCAGCTCTACAAAGCCTTTAGACTTTGGTATATTATCCGGAGCCTGTTGCATGGGATCCTTTCAAATGAAAATGTCAGGAATGGCCAGGATGCCTGTGATCTTGTCCAAGCCCCTTTGGTAAAACCATCTGATGAAGCATTGGTTTCCTTTATTTTCTCTGGAAGAGGCTGCAGGAGCTTGGCAACAGCTCCAACATCAGTGTGTTATCAATGTTATTCTCAGTAAATTCAAAACACAACACTCTACCAGCTGCTGAGAAAAGTGGAGTGACAATCCAAAAAGCCCATGGAGGTTGTGCTCCCAAAATGAGAGACTTGTGGTCATTACCTGTGTTTGAGTTCTTCACTGAGCCTGGTGATGCCTTAAGTTTTAGCTTTCCTGTTTTCCAGATTCTGTGCTGCCCAGGGGTGCAGTTCTGAGCCTCATATTAAGTGTTAGTCAGCTCTCTTCACAGAGTAGGAAGACAAAACAAATCCTTTTTCTGCTGAAGACCAAGGACAATTGTTACAAGTTTTCAGTCCCAAAAGCACAAACAACAATGGGCTGGAGAGAAACAGGAAGGATGGGACTTCATAACCTGAAGCTGTAATTGGACAATTAAACCCCAATATGCAAATGGACCAGAACTTGTAAAAGTGTGAGACCTCATGACCAGCTGTCCATTTTGTGACCATTTTGGGTCCAGCTTGGGTGTAGCACTGGCCAGGCTCTTGTACTGCCCAAGGTGTACTCTAAAGGCCTTTTAATAAATATCTACTTTATTCTCTTAGCTCTGTCCAGTCTCTGTTCCAGGTCAGCCTTCCCAAGGCATCAATGGCATGACGAAAAATATAAACCTTTCCAAATATTTCTTCTTTCTGCTCTGGTACTGTTCTACCCACATAATCCAAAGATGATTTTCTGTGTAGCCATCCTGTGAGAGGCCCTGTAGGTGGGTCATTCCCTGCCCACCCTGTGTGCAGCCTTGTGTGCTTTAACTGGGGAGGGACAGAGTGCAGGGAGCTCTGAAGCCCACATTGCAATGGTCCCTAGGGAAGCACTGCCAGCTGGCAGAGGCTTCAGCAATGCAGGGGCCTGGGGCTACGTGGAAAATCAGAGAGCTGTAACCATCTCCCTGACAGCCCCACAGTGCAACCCAGACACATGGGAGAACCCAGGTCTTTGTGTGCAGGAGGGAAGTCAGCATCATTTTCTGAAAGGTTCTGTCAATACACTGAACAAGGCATGAGCCATGCCAAAGATGAAAACAGTACAAAGTTTAGATATTTGACTGAGATCTCTGAGATGATCTGATGGTTAGAAATACTCTGCTTCTTTCTCAGCAGATTTGTATGATTCAGAATGTGGTGAATGGAAGGATTTCTAGCCAGGCACCCATTACAGATTTACTTTGCCATTACTGATTTACTTACAGAAGGAGGTAGAGCTTTTGAAACCTCAGCACCACTTATTGCATTCACAAAGAGTGAAGAGCACTTTAAAATTAATACAAATTTGTCTTGACTTAACAAGGTGAGAATTTGAACTTGCCACAGCATCTTATAAAACCAATGCACATCATAGATCTGAGAACTTGCAGAAGCTGTGAAGAGCCTTTCTCTGGGCACTCAGAGTGGAAGCCAAGATAATGATTGTAAAATTAAGGCAGGAAAGGAAACACAGAGACCAGCATTCACTGGGTATGATCATTCAGGGAAGGATCAGCTGCTACCATGCCAGGTTCCTGGATAACAAGGTGCTTCTACCTTTCAGTGTCTCTTGTCAGATTTTCCAGTAAAATAACCCATTCTCATGTCTTCAACTATAAAATTATTTTATTCCTCTAGCCTTTTCCACCACCCTGAAGCTGTGGTGGGAGTGAGCATGATGTGGTGTCCATTCTTTCTTCCATCCCTGCACTGCTGCAGGGTCATCACAGCTGCCATACAGGACATGCTCTCCAGAGCCACTTTTGGTTGCTCTAAATTTCACAAGTTGCACTTAAGTGCAACCAGAAGTTAACTTCTGGGAGCAAAATAGCTTGCATGTTAAGAAACCAAATTAATATTTAGATTATTTTCAGAACAGAAGAAAAAGACTAAAGGATCTTTCCAAAAATTGCTGCCAATTATAGTTAGAATGGACTAAGAACAGGTACATACATGAATAAGAAAATACAAGCATTATAAAACTCCACTGACATTCTTACCAACATCAAAATATCACAATTTAGAATTAAATTTAACATTGAAAATACTTCAATGAATAGCACAATACATACTAATAAGATTATGAGAATGACCATGTCATGGAAGGGTTAATGGCTCCAGTTATGGTAGAAATTTAAATATCATGGGGAGGCACCTCCTGACCCAGCCATCACTGAGAATTATGCAGATTCAAATGGGAGCCACACAGGCTTTGATTTCCCCCAAGGATTGATGAACAAGTACAAAATAATAGAAAGTGACAGGAAGCAGATGACTGAGGTCTAATTTAATGTCATTCTAAAAGACAATATACCTTAAATTGGCCTTAGGAAAATGATGGGTTACAAACAAGAGGAGAGAAACATGCACTTTTTTCATTTTAGTTCACTAATTTAAAAAGTAATCCTTTGAAGAAATGAACAGTGAAACAATAGTCATTTGGCAAGGCAGGACTGCCAAACTTAAGTAGGCGTACCTTGTTTGCATAATTTGCAATTTAACAGAAAAGGCTGTAATCTTAAGAGGAAAACTCTATTAAACAAAATAATGAAATGATCTGAAGAATTTTATGCAAATATTAATTTGAGAATTTGAGACTGCTATGAAGATAAAGAATTATTAGTTCTTAAATGATAGGATAAAATGCTGTGAGATGTGCCTTGGAAATGTTTGCCATTTTAATAAGAAATTAGCTACACCTGCACTTATTTTCTAGAAATACAAAATCTATTCTGTAAAGGTTTTTCTAAGAACAAAGCTAGAACATTTTGCTATTTTTAATTAGTAAGGTTCAGAAATGGCCCTCTGCAATACAAAGCTTGTCACAAACTATACTTCAATCCAGATTCAATCTTCCAGATTTCAGTACATCCCATATGTAACACGAACTTACATCATTTCACATTAGAGAAGTTACAAATATTAGCAGCTGGATAATATGAAAAAATCTAATTTTTTACCATAGATATTTGAGACATTTGTATGGAAACAGCACTTCATACTTTTTTTACTTCAGAAATTATGTTATTTATCCTGCATAATTTTTTTTCAGTTTTTTAGCATCAATAAGTAGAGATATCCCTACTCAAGCACTTCTTTAAGTCCCCACTGATATTTTCTTAGCTTGTATTTAAACATAGGAGATTACTTTTGATAAACAAGCATTAAACCCAAATTTGTATGGCATCAAATTAAAAACTAAGAGATCTAGGGGGTTGGAAAGGTTCACTGCAATACATTAACAAGTAATACATGTAATACATGAACATGTAATACGTGTTGTCAGAAAAGATACAAAAATTTTCTCTAAAAATTGGAGGCTTCTTAATTAATTTTTAGTAGGGGGGAAATAGCTTTTTTGAGCACGTGCAGATCCCCTCTCTGAGAAAGAAGCAGGACAGGCTCCCCACGATGAACAAAACAGGGAAAAGGAGAGTGCATTGCCCGAGTGCTCCATCTGCAACTCCATCACATGGTGGACCTGGAGGCATCACAACAGTGCTCACAGAACTGCCTCAGGAACCCACAGAGCAGCCAGATGCCAGCCCTGGAAAAACATGGAATGTTGCAGGAGCTCTGCTTCCCATGACTGGCATTCAGAGAGGGGCCACAACACTGGTCTGATGTTCAGAGCTGAACAGAACCCTGATGCATGAATGTATTTTTTATTATGTACAGTGGGATGTTTCTTTTAAGGATAAATTAAGCAATACTGATAAAAAGTGTGGACCCCCAAAAGCTCTCACTCCCCAGGCAGAAAGTACATACTGTAAAATTAAAGTAGGTTACCTTCAGACCAAGCTAAATGTGCATTTGGTTCCTAAAATTGCATGTGAAAAGGAGTTTTGAAGCAAATTTCATCCCTAAGAAGAATACTACAAACAGTTTTCAAACTAAGGACAGCAATAATGTCTCTTTAAGATCAACAGAAGCCATTGTTTCCTAAAAAACTATATTTTTATATAAGTTGTGAACATGCTTTTCAAAAGTAAATTAAGGCTAGAAACATCTTTACACCTTTCCTTAAAAGATGGCAAGTTTCCTACAAATAGAAACTTACATCATTTAGGAATAATATAAATGCTATTGCCATTGGAAAACAGTCCCTTGATTGTTATGTTTCCTGACATCAGGTTGTTTTCCTGCATGTAATGTCCATTGTTCAGTGACATTTGCAGTAATCTTCAAAACTAAATTTTCGTTTATATGACATAAGAAAAAAATGTAATCTTAATCCAAAGAAAACACAGAGGAAGAGGGGGAGGGGAGATAAAACATAATACTAAATGTAGTGATAAATGCTGGGCAAATGGTTTAGTCAATCTGAAAAGAGTTAAAACTTCAACATACAGATTTCACAGACCTCCTTCACTGGATGTTTTCAGGGCATCTAATTTGCAGCAAATTGTCCAAGCCCTTCCCCTGGCTGAAGTGGTGACTGCAGTCCAGGAGAGCCAATATGCCCAAGGGACTGCTGGGGACCAAGCAGCACGAGGCTGATGAGGACCTGGGTCACACAACAAGATTTCTCACACCAAAGTCAGCCAAGAAAAGGGAGCTGGAAACTTTTTTTCTAAGGGGCATCTTCCTAACCAGAGCATCGGGCCTGAGAATGTCCCTTAACATTTGTGGAGGAACATCATAGCTGGAATCAATAATCAATAATTTTGTGGTGTTAACAAATCAGCACCTCATGAAGAGGGAAAACTGTTTAGTTCTTCCATCTCCATGTAAAGAAAAAGGGACAAAAATTGGGAGAGCAGATATTTGTAACTACCACCATGGGGAGAAAAGCATTTTATGAAAACAACTCTGTTCTCAATAAGCAGCCACAAGAATTGCTTTCCAGTTTGCACTCCTTTGTTCAGTGTGACTGCTTGCACACTTAACTTCCTACTAGTTGGAATTTCAGCCAAACAGAATACTCTCATTCCCTTCAGTATAACTGGAGTACCCCGTTGTACTACAATACATCCACATTTCTAAGTTAAATAGAACAAAATATGCCACAAAGTAAAACAAAATTTCAAAACAGAAGAAAATCATTTTTGTAAACAAATTCAGGAGAGAATGTGTTTGGCAAAGCTGACAAGGAACCAAGAAATAAGGAATGAAGAACAATTAATTAAAATTTTATTTTGAGCTTTTGAAGTATCTAGACATGAAAACTTGACCATTCTATCAAACAGATTTTTCTAAGTATTTCTGCACTCATTAAAATATTTATGCCATTTCATAAACATCACTTCATTGATAATAGTTACTCTATTAAAAAATAGCTTATCCAGAGTTTCAAAGGAGAATCTCATTGTCTTCAGTCTCCCAGAACTCATTAATTCAAAAAATTCATATCCTCTACTATCTGCTCACATTTTAGCAGCTAAAAAGGCCACTAAGAATAGGACAATGAGAAAAGAAGTTTTCATTATTTTCACTTTTGATTTTAATAATCCAAGGAGTAGATCAAATTGTAGAAGATATTAATTGGAAAGGTTTAGCAGTTGTTGTAAGAACTACTGAAACCTTGTGTGACTAGAAAAAAGTGGGTGTGATCTGTAAAAATCCCAGAGTGGATGATACCAATGGAAAAAGCCTAACAAAAATCCCCTGATGTCTTTACAAGAATGAAACCCTGTATCACTCAGGCAGCAACCATGGTCATGGTATGACCTAGAAAGTAAAACTCAAACACTTAATACACTGAGGGCAATAAAACATTCTTCATTTTACGTTTTGATAATTTTTTCAATAACAAATATTTTAACATGTATTTTAATGGCAGAGAGGTCATCGTATGAATAGAAAATAGTAAACATAAATTCTGCTTAAAAAAGGATTAAAAAATATCCATGGAACTAGAAAGCACTCTATCAAGCCATTAAATAGCTTGAAATAATGTGGACCTTCTTCTTATGTTTTAGCAAGAACAAAACCAGTTGCACTAAAGAATACCGCTGTGGTTAAACAATGAAGAGCATCTCACACAAGAGATTTGGTTTAGTCTATGAATAAAAAAAAGCTGAAAAGAGATATGACTGCTCTTTAAAAATACATGGAGAGGAGGTAAATAGTAAAGAGGATGCAGAGCTTTTCCAGTTAAATTCTATTGAAAAAGGAAGGAATTGATTTTAAAGAGACATAAAAGTTTTTAAAATTAAAATTAGAAGAAGCTTCGAATCATCGGAGCAATGAAGTTCTCAGACAGACTTATTGTAGCAAAACAGGGGGTAAAAACCCCTATTATTTTGTCAGGTGAAATTTGATCTAGTAAGTATAATTCTTGTATGATATGGCTCCTCGTTTCTCTTTTTTTAAAGCCTTAATTCAATCTGGACTTTTAATAAGGGCCTCTACCAGATAAGTACAATAGCTACCCCAGCTTTAATTTCCTTGCAGTTATTTGGAATACTTAAAGCATTTGCTCAATTATGAAAAAAGACTTTTTGTCACTTAGCTGCCATCAACACTGATGACCTGTTTCCTTTTTGCAGACTTCGGGATTGAATTTTCTGGACCTTGGGAGATAAGATTAACCACAAAGCATTCAACAGACACTTGGATGTCTACATAAAATTCTTTTTCCAGAAAAGTCTGTGTTATTTTCAATCTTTGCAGGGCAAAACAATGTTAGTGCAGGGATTAACAGAGTTTTTTGTCAATTGTCCAAATTCTTTAAGACTTTAGTGAGATAATTGCCTCCTATCACAGAACCTGAAAAATTAGTCCTTAGACCAAGTTTTGTACCTTTTAAAGAGTTAATGGTCTGCAAGAGTATTTTTCCTTCTATGTGTTATTGAGGAATGGGTGTGGCAGCTCATGAAATACTTCTTTCTTTTCTCTAACTGAGGAACACTTTCCTTCTTCACGTACCATTTCTGCCTCCTGCATTTTTAAAGGTGTCAAGATCAGTAGTGATCATGGATTGCAGGTTAGCTTTAATGAAAAACCATGCAGCTACCTAGATTTTATGCCACAGATGCCCTCATTAAACTACTGCTACCAGCCCAGTCTGGGAAGCAGGGTAGAACAAGCCATTTTACATGGTTTCTATTCTACTCAATACGTCTACATAATTTCTTCCAGAACATCTGTATTTTGGGCTACCTGGACAAACAAGGGCTGATAGAATCCTGATGACTGACAAAATTCCTCTTTCCTTCTGGCAGGCAACACCTGGAATCTGCTAGAAGTGATCCTGGGGAGATGTCCCCTTGTGATAACAGAGAAAAGGTACACACTCAGCTATTCTGCTCTAGGAAGAGGTGAACATTTGGGTCTCCAATGGGCAAAGCAAGCTGAAGTTTAGTCCCTCTGAAGCTTTGGTGTCATGTCAGGCTGTGCTAACAACAGTTTGTTTCTGCACCAGTGGATAGTTCTGCAACAAACTTTGCAACTTTGACTAAGAGGCCAACTTAGTTAATTTATAATGTTATGGATATATAATGCCCATATATGCTCCCCGTTAGCCCAAAGGAATTTTACTTTCACTTTGAACAACTGCTGTCTTAAAGACCACAGAATATAAACTGGGAAAGCATCCCACTTACCTATAAATTATGAGAAATAGTTTTTTGGATACAAGATGCTGGAGTATGACGACTTGATAGACAGGGTGGAACTCAGGTGACTCAGCTGGATGGAGCAGCTGAGATGGCTCAGGGAAAAAAATCACAGTGAGCAATATTGACAACTGATTTTCTCGCTACAATGGTAGAAAAAAAAAAGAATTTAAGAAGTCAGTGTGTGTATCTGTAAAGAAGAGAATCTGCAGACAAAATTAAGCTGGAAAAGAAATACAGGTGGGTGACTACACCCAAACAGTGACAGGATACAGATGTTTATCACTAGCTCTGGACACAAGATTGCAGCTCAAAAATCAGATTGGGATAGGGCAATAGAAATCTCATGTTCTGGATGCTTTTAAGGAAACACTTGTTTCAGTCAGCACAGTCTGGCAGTGCAGCACTTCACTATTTGCAGTTGTACTAAGTAAGGTGGCTGCTCTATTCCACAGCATATGGGTTGTGAAAAAAAATATTCAGCAAGAAAAAGAGAAGGATGGATTTAGTGTTGCTTGCTAGATAAGAAAGTTTAAAATTGATTTATTTTAATGTCCTTGAATACTGCAAGACACCATAAATGGAGAAGACAGTTTTGATCTACATCCCTAGTACATTCAAAATAAACCTGAATTAGTTTAATTTTAAATGGCAATATTTGTGTTGCTAATATTGAATTTAAGTAATTAATCAATGAAAATAGTAAATGCAGCAGTCTGTTAAAAAAGAAGAGTGTAAGCAATTTTAAAGGCTTTGGAAAAATGGTGAAATTTTAAAGCAGTAGTCTTTTAAATTTCAATAAAATTACACTAGAAGGTACAGGATACTACATTTGTATGAAATATAATAAATCCAGTGCATGCACAATAAACAGGCCTGGGGTTTTTGGATCTTTTAGGCAATACTGGAATAAATATTTTTAAAAGTATATGGAAATAAAATCATAGCATGAAAAAGCACCTTTGGGAAATGCTCAACATCACAATGCTTCGTTTTTACAGACTTAAGGTCCTCTTGTTTATCTCACTTAAGTAAAGCCTATGCAATTTGAAGAACCCATGCTGAGTATTTCAAGACTTATTTTAACTAACTCAACCAGTCTTTGCAAGTCTGAATCGAGTCAAACTAAAAAGAGAAAAATAAAACAAATAAAACCTTCATTTTCATCTTTCTGGGTACTTTTTTCTTACATTCAGCTTTTAAGCCAGTAAATAATTACCTTTGAGAGGGTCTAACAATTAAAGAATAACATTGATTAATTAGGAAAGAATTTGAGAAATACTAATCAATCCTAAAGACAGTTTTTCTTCTCCCACCTCAATCCTTTTCGTCTCCCACAAACAATGGGTTTTCTTCACTGTTCGGATCCCTTTAAAAAACATTCATATTCTTGTCCATTCACACAAAACTCTCTTGGTGAGCATTGTTTTGGGAGGAGTGGGTGGCAGGCCGGGGGCACGGGATGTGGAGAGAACAGATAGGATGTCAGGTGAAGATGGAATGCTGTGCCCTCTCTAACCAGCTGAAGGCTCTGCATGATTGTTTTCTTACAAATAATACCTGTGGGTGTTGAAACAGCTCAGGGAATCTATCAAACACACCCTTTCACTCTGCTGTTGTAACTCCATAAAATTTATTCTCATTTCCAAAGAATCTTGGCAATAGTACCTGTAGGTGGTTGAGTAATTTAGAGGAAATCTGTCAAATCTACTTCCACTGACTTTAGCAATAGAATTCCGTAATTACTTCCAAAGTTGCTAAATGCAACAATTTATTTTCAGAATAGTCAGAAAGTTCTATACTGAGCTTCTACTTTTTATTTTAACAACTTTTTAATAGGCTTAGTGGAACAACGCAAAGAGTAGGTCTAATAATTGTGCAGCATTTCATTTAACTCTCAAAAAGGAAAAAAAAAAAGTCAGTCCTACGTGTTGGTAGCAGCCAGGACTCTACAGCAAGTGTAATTCCATCTTCACATGGGTGGACATTTTGCTGTTTTCTTACATAACTTGAAGAGGAGACATCTGAAACTAATCTTGATTCAGTGCTGCCTGTGTAGTACTACATGGATTATTGGCAGATTATTTATGAACAATATGACTGAAGACCTCTTTCCCCTGCTTAACAGATATATTTCATATTTCTTATTTGGGAATAACAGAATAATATTGAAAGCTCAGAAATTTATTATCAACCTACTTATACCAGCAGAATCTCTTAGTGCCCCCAGACACAGGCACACACTCAATTTACTCTGTTTAACAACTTTGTCAACTGAAGTGACTGAGGGTACATTTATTCACACTCAGTCCATGGCAAATGTGATGTAATTCTATTTGACTTTGCACAATCCCCAGAGAAGGATAGGTAACTTGGGATTAACTGAAATAATCTCAGTGTGCCAATAGCTATCTCAGACAGATAAAATACAGGAATATAATCCTCTGTCTGACACATTGTTAGAACCTGGTTCCAGCTGATCAGAATTATTTTTTATGCCATCAAAGACAGTTAGTCTGAGCTAAGTGTTAAGACATCCCAGTGTGTGAATTCTAAATGCTAAAAAAATGGGAAATTCATACTTCAGTGCAGAGACACATTACTTGCACAGGTGTTTTGTGGCAATCCAATGAGAAAACTGATAATAAAATGGAAAGTAACAAATTCCTTTTCCTTTTCCCTCCCTGTCATCACCAGGGAATCCATGTCCTATTTGGATTCACCTGATTATGCAGGAGGCACCTCAGCTCAAAACATATTCAAAAGGTGAACAGGTTTGTGGCCAGTGAGGCTTAATCAAACCTGAGTGGTAAATACAGTGGACAAAGATGTTGGACCCTGCTATAATTAAAACTTCATTAGTCCCAAACGGTCACTTAATTTCTAATTTGCAAAAGAATATCATCCCCCATCTGTGCTCTTTTGACTAATATGTAATTTTTTAGCATGAACCATATGTCTCTAGCAAACATTGATGTTCAAACAGGGAGAAAGAAAAAACAATGCAAGTTCATGGTGAAAAACAATCCAGAAATTATATTCTTAGAGCATTCATTTAACTCCTCAGCACAGTTTCGGAGAAATTTCCCTCATTTACGCTCCTGTATTTATTATCTGTGCAGAAGAAATGAACAATTAAATGCTGATGATAAAGCACAGGGTAGTGTTAGCAGACCAGCTCATCAGGAAATGACACATGAGTAGCCACCAGTTACAATAAAGCCCTGATACTCAGAAGACAAATTGTTTATAAATTACCTACCAAAGTAGCAGAATCATTCTTGCTGCTTATAAAAAGGAAAAGATTTATTTAGTCACTCTCTTAATAAACATGCTGTATCTGCAGCTACTCACATTAAAATTGTCTATACAAAGGTGTTTTTAATTACCCAGTCTTCAATAATCTCAACCACTTCTTCTTTTCACTGAAATAAAACACTTCATTTACTGAACTAGATAAGATCATACTTCATGCTTCTAGACAGAACTGTTTGATTTACATCTTTTAAAAATACTTTTCAGAAGAATTTAGGATTTCTAATCATTTCCCTGGGAAAAAAAAAGCCTCTCTAGATCTAAATTAAGTTTTGTTTATTCAAAATGCAATATGGCTCTCTATAGGTTCTATCAATCAGGTGCCATCCATATTAACAGGGTAAAACCCCCTCTATTTAACATATCAAAATAATTTTCTTACAAGATAAATAGCTCAGAGACAATTCCTCTGCAATGTATGTTTATGAAAAGTCAGCAGGAGCCATTTATGGTCTCATAATACATAAATCAGCTCCAAGAACACTTGGTCAGAATGTAGAACATCACAACATTAACTCCCTGTGACTACAAAGCTTCTCTCATCCCCTTTAAGGGTGTCAAATCATTGCAATGATTTTTGTTAGTAGCTGACAACAGCTTCATCTATTTAAGTGATAATTGTTTCTTAGATGCATTTAAATCTTAGTCTGGAAAGGGGGAAGGAATCGTGTTCTTACACAATACTTAATGAAAAAGCATAAAAATAATTGAAATTGTCTTCCTTTTCCTGCCCTACACAATTTTTTGGCAAGGCAAATGAACTATTCTGTATAGACAGACACACATCCCATGAAGTGATGTTTGTTTTTTCACTGGGGCTTTTGCTTTCAGAATAATTACCTATGCACAAACTCTAGATGGCAACATTGCACTTACTGTATTACTAAAACAAAATGTCACACTGAGTCCCTACATAGCCTTTTTATCAACATTTTATGTGCCACAGATCTATAGCCTCTTATTATAAGTGTAATGAAGCAGAAGTTATTGAAGCATTTTATTGATTGCTCAGATCACAAGTTTACTGTCATACTGAATTGGCACCTTACTTGCTGAAGCAAACTGCTGACACCTTTTTAAAAAAGTGACAACTACATCTATTTCATGACCAGAAATCCATTTTCATCTCTATCAAGACAAGAATGCAATTTTCACTTCATTTAACTGATGTTAGGCCTGCTCAAGGCATGGCACTTAGAAAAAGACACAAGTTTAAGGTTCTTAAAATACTTCTGGTAACTAGAATGCAGCTCAGCTGTGGGAAAAAATTCAAGCCTCACTCAAATCTATAAACAGTACAACATTCTAAGAATCACTTAGCTGAACTATCAAGAGGGCAGTTTTCTATTTCAATTTCAAAATTACCAAAACACTATTTTTATATTATTTAATAAGAAGCCAGGGTGAAATATTACAGTTTTCATATGGAATCTTGCTCTACACAAAGTTCACTTTAACACGGGATTATTTCTTTGAGTGGCCTCCACACAGGTCAAGCAGACAAAAAAAATCTATTTTTCTGTGACTTATAAAGAAAGAAATAAAGATACTTAACATCTCTTCAACAGCATGAGTCAATGTCATATAAAATTAAAAAAAACAAGCTTCAAGGAAGAGGAAACAATTTAAGTCTACAAAAAAGGAAGGGGGATGTTACTGAACAGAGGCTGTGATACTCAAGTTATTTTAAGATATACTTTCACAACCCATTAAAACAAAAATACAAAACTTTATTAAATCAGAAATCAAGTTAAGAATTTTGATGAAGTTCTTGTTTCCTTCAAATAAGATCTAATAATTATTACGCTGAGTTTGCCACAATATAATCGAATTTTCTGAAAACAGCATTATAAACAGGGTGCATTTGGTATAAATTTCTGATAACTCTGTAAACAAGCACGGGTATAGAAATGACAGAAAAAAACATGCAGTTTAAAAATACTTCATAAATTGTATCATTTTATCTGTTTCTGCCAGACAAATGCCCTGAAAAATTATTATACCTTCAAGCTAGTTTGTATTTTATTCATATGAGGGAAAAAGAAAACAAGTCATTAAAGTTCTTACTGAACAATGTAATTACTGTAATCTCTGAAAACCAACTGAAAAGTAATGATAAATATGTTTCTTATAAAGTACAAAAGAAAAAGTTATGGAACAAAGCTTTTGTTCGTGTCTCACAGAGGTATTCAGCCTCCAGTACTTGAGTCAGCAGTTTCAAAAGAAAAACACAAGAAAATAGAAGAAATATGGACTTTCTTTTTGCCTTTGTTCTGGTGTTGGCAATATTTCAATTTTTTAAAAATCAGTAATATGTTTGTGGATCTGCATAGCAAAATGAGGGAAGCCTCCTGAATTACATTGTTCATTCATATGGCTCAGAAAAAGTGTTGGATATTCAGTTTGAAACAGTGCATTTAAGCTTGCTTTCCCATAGCCAAAATGGCGAATAATAGAATCAGTCAATAATTTTATTCCCTTTTGTTTTCTTGTGGGTATTTTGCATACTAGCTCCATTACTTTAATGTAATGTAATTTGCTGTGGTTCAAATGATTAATTACTATTACTGTAAGTTCTGCTAGATCAAGCTAATGAACATTCAGCACAGTTTCCTGTCACTTCTCATCCTCCCAGCTCAGTCTCCTCTTCCCCTTCTAGTAAAAATGAAAGCACACAGAGTAAAACCTCAGGACCAGCTATGTTTGTTAACCACCACGTTCAAATTTTGCTAAACCCTTGTAAGCTCAAAAACACCTACATACTGAAAGAAACTTGAGATTCTCAAATACTTATACACCTGCATTTTCCACAACGAATTTTCACTATGGCAAGGAGATATCCTTTTATTTACCTGTTTGCGTGACAATTTATATTATTTAGCACAGGCCAGGCTGACAGCGTAATTCTAAATGAGGGAAACGTTTAAAAATCATTAATATCATTTTAAAAGGTATTTGAGCCCTCTCTTTTGGCCTCTGTTTGGCTGTGCTAGGCCTGTGAATGACAGCTTCCCTGCTTGAAGCACACAGAAAGCACAGCCTTCCTCATTCACTGTCAGTACTATGGCCTTTTCACACGTTCCCTCCGCAGCAGTGTTTGTCCCCAAACACTGGGACCCGGCACAATGGCATTCCTCCTCCAACACCCCCACCAACAGCACCACTACTGATGAAGAATGCTAATGAGCTGGACATCCCCCATCTCTGAAAGTGTTAACTGCATCCCCAGCCAGCAGATATGCTGCTATTTCCATTGTTACGTGTCACAGCTCGCTCGCATTTATTCGGGCAAGGCTCTTTTTTTTTCCCTGAAACTATTTTTAGTAGAAATTATAGTCTCGACCAAAAAAAAAAAAAAAATTAAAAATAAAATCTTATATGCTTTCCTCCAATTGCATACATTACATGTAAAATTAACTGATTTTAACCCCCAGATATATTTGGGGATCCCAGAAATGCCAACAGACGTCTACACAGTATGTTTAAAACAGCAAGGCAAAAGACTGACCTCTGAAATATTAATAGTGGAACAATTCTAGCCAAACTGGTGTTAAATTTTTTTGTTTATTTTTTTGGTGGGTTTTTTTTGTTTGTTTTGGTTTAGTTTTTTATTAGAAAACTGCATTTTACAGTCCCAGAATTTATGATGTTAAAATCTCAACCTAAGCTTTGCTGAGATTTTAGGAAATCTTGTAGCTCACTGTATACATATGCAGTTGGAATTAGAAAGTAAAAGATAGAGGATTTTTGTAATAAATGTTTATACATTTTTTTTACTTTGTCATTGATTTAAAGAAAAAGTAAAACCAGTTCCCAAAGCTCAAGTATTCCCCCAGTTTTACCTGGTTTACTTTGCCTATATTAATTTCAGGGAATACTTTGAAGAACACTGCCTGTCCTCTCTGGAAGGCTACAAGCAAAGGGGCAGGAGCTCCTCACCATGCCCTTCTCTGAGACAAGAAGCAACAGTGATATAAAGACAACACTTTTTTAATTCAATACATACATTTTCGACTGAAGTCCAGATGGATTTAACAAAAGTACATATATTAGCATATATTATTAGTTGTATGTGCTACTTGATTTCAGTGGGCAGACTAAAGTGCCTTAGCAGAGTAATACTGAATCAAAGAATGTAACTTTTTAAAAATTTGCTTTCCCCTTTGATTTACATGAAAAGACGAAGCAAATACAATTAATCGAGGCATCAAAACAGCACAGAGACAAATGGAAATCAAGCAAATCTATTTAATACTGTCAGGCAGTGGTGGGATGTTACACTGGTGTGAATTCCATATGCAGTCACCACAGCACTGCACTGTCAGGCCTCAGCACAACAGGACAAAGTGAGAGTATTTCCCCTGAATGTCCTGTTCATTATTAATGTGCCTCTAACCTTGTATCACATCACAACGTGCTCGTAACAAAACAAACTTGGTTCAGTCATTCAGACAAGAAGGTCGACATAAACAAAGCAGTGTAAGAACACAGTGAGAAGAATTGTTATACCTACAGCTGAAATAACCCTCAGTTACTGTAATGACTTCATTTATGTTCAGTACTAATACAACTTCAGTTCGAAAATGACTGGAAAAATTAACAGAGAGACACTTTACAATGAATTACATGTTGTATCTTATCTTTAAAGTAATATAACTCAACACAAGATTTTGGCACGTTAACTGCACAAAACATTTAACATCCTGTTGCTGTAAATTTTTAATTTGAGCACTTAATTCAGTTTGAAATGTTTATTAAAGTATTTCAATCGTAAATTTTTTGTAGACTGTCATAGCTGTACTGACATTTATCCTCGTATTCTGGACTCCTAAAAGTATAAATGTCCAAGCTGATTATGTGAGCATATATCTATGTGCAAGGCTTTCATTATAAAGAATCATTTGTCTTCAGAAGAGGTTTCAAATCTACTAAAATTGTTATATTTTTGTCGTCATTTATAATTTCCTACTGAACACTGATGGATAATCATCAGAGGAATGATTAGCATGAGCTAATTTACTGAAATGTCTTTATATATTCTTTACAGAAAAAAGTGAAAAGTAGTCAATAAATTACTTTCATGTGTATTTCTATTTAGAAACTCTATTGTCAGTTTTGTTCAACTAATTGCCATTATACTTGTTAAATACTTGTATGCATTACATATATTTGTATTTATTTAAGAGTTTATATTATGTTTTAAGGCACTGGAAAGTAATGGATTTCAGTTCTGTGGCTTTTGTGACAGGCAACATTATCTTAAAAGGGTAGAATTATCAACAAAACGTGTAAAGATATTTCCCACTTTTTTATATAACACTATACTGCCTCAGAAACATTCTGAAACAAGCTTTTTTTTTTTTTTTTTCTTTCCTCCTTGTTTCTCTTTCACACGCTCTCTCATTTTTGTTTTGTTTTATTTGATTTCTTATTGCCGACCACTATTAGTTCTGGAGAGGAACAGTCTCTCTCTCCCAGGTCAATTCTCATTTCTCAGTATGGATCTGACAGCAGGAGGTGCTGTATAAACAGTGACACTCCGCCTGCTCCTCTCCTCCCCCTTCCTCCCCAGCCTGCGAGCTGCTCTCTCTGCTGCACTCATCCTTAACTCTGGGGCCAGCAGCAGTTTTAAATCTCAGCTTCCTCACTGCCTGTTTAATTTCTAGGTAATACTTTGCCTTCAAAACCTGTATGTCTCCTATTTTTATTTATTGAAGTACTCACCTAGTCCTTAAAAAATATGTACATTCCTAGCATTTAAATGAAATTATGTTGCTATGCTTAGCATGATCAGTGTTTTCTCACTTACATTTCCTAAAATTCAAGTAATAAAAAATACCACCTCATTGCTCCCAAACTGTCAGAAAGGATATTGAGTATCTGTTTTCCACTCCTTTTCAAATTAAAAATGCACATTGTTTGACGGCACACGTATAGAAATTAAAATAATTATGTTTTTAAATATGATACATTTATCTAAGTTTCCATGATGCCATGCCAACTGTACTTAGAATAGTTTTATTTATTTATTTATAGATGTTTCAACTAAATCATTATTTAAGTTAGTTCTGTAGGAAGACCTGTGAGACGATTAAAAGCTGCCTGTGCAGAGCAGCAGTGAGAACTGATGGCTTTAGAGAATTTCCACACAAGGAACGATGCAACACATGACATCCCACAGCACCAGAGAGACACAATTAACTCCTCTATTGTGGGCTCTGCAATTACAGGACAAGCATTTCATTCGCCTAACAGGCACTGCAGCTTCTCCAGTATGTGCCACACTTCTCTGTGACACAGTGCCAACCGTTGGCTTTACAAAATCAGTACATTTGAAAATAAAAACAGACAAGCAGACTTTTTTTAAAGAGTGGGACAACTCACCTGTTTCTGCAAGACTTTGCAATCGTTGGTGCAGGGCCAATAGAACTCCTTGGATGTAAATCTTTGCTCCTGAGAGGCTGAAACCTTCTCTCCTAAAGACCCAAACAGGTCCATACAAAGGTCTGATGACATTTTGCAGGCATCTATCAAGCAGAGGAGCTATGAAAAGAAAAGAATAAAAAGGGAAAAAAACCCCACCAAACAACCAAAAGAAAATGCATTCTTTTGACCCAACTGAAATGTACAGCCTCTAACACAGCCTCGGCATCAGAACTAACTCTTAATATCTATTATTTATATCTGACCTGGGTTAAGTCTTGGAAAAGCAACTCCTGCATTTCTAGTGGCCACCATGAAGGATGTATTTATGTGGAGACACCCCCCATGAAAGGCTCATAAGTGCCGTGAGCACACCTGAGTAGCTCTGAAGTGTGCCTAACTAGCTGCACGGCGTGTCGTGGTGTGCACTGATTGCCTTATCTTCTCATTTATCACAGATGAGTTGGAACCAACCTTGCTGAAACCCACTTGCATTGTCCTGATAAAATTGCAAGATCCATATTTTTTCTGTACACAGTTTCCCGTTGAGGGGCTGACATACACCCACAACATTATGAAGGGCAACGCTCATAAAATAGAATCAACGCTCTCATAAGCTGTTTTAGTATAACCTTCTCATTGCCACCACCTAAAAACCAACTTCTAACAAATAAAACTGCTCAGTGTGGCTGGTCAATAACGAGAAAGGTCAAA
>JANPWX010000473.1:223664-260804 GCA_024734555.1 Trochalopteron elliotii | reverse complement strand
GCTGCAGTCAGAGCCTGTTGTTGGAACCTGCAGTCACAGTCTAGCTGGGTAAAAGCTGCAGTCAGAGGCTGCAAACTGATCCCTGCAGTCAGAGTTCAGCAGGAAATAACCAGCAGTCAGAGGCTGTAAGGGAAACCCACAGCAGGAGCTGCTGCAGCCAGGGTCAGTGAATGGTTGGAGTCAGGATGGATGAGCTGTAAAGAGGAATGAACCAGGGCCCTTTTCATGCTGTGATAAACAAGGAGTCTTTATCTAGCCTCATTTCTACCCTCTAACAAGAGGCCTGCTTGCAACAGAGTATCAGCAATGACTTCACAAAACACCTCCCAACTCCACAGGAGTGCTTTGGTATTGTGGTTTTACACAAAACAACCTGCAAAGCAAGGTGAAAAGAACATACAGACAAAATTGCCAAAATATTTGCAAATTTATTGTGAAGTGTTCCACAGTCCATTTCAGCTGATCAAACATTACAAGCCCTGAGCTACAAGGGAAGGCCAGTAACAGTGTTGACCACAGCAAAAGAAAGTAAATCTAACCCTTGCAGGAAAGTGCATGGGATGACTTTCAGGACCTACTCATTGTGATGTGTCTTTCAGGAGATTAGAGAGCAAAGGAAGTTAGTCTTAAGTTATGGAAAACAAATTACAGTAAAAATCCCTTTTCTTTATGACTTTTATAGGCAGAATTTAAAATACTGTATTAGAACTGAACTGCTTTTTTCCAGTGAGTAATTTTTCCCATTGCAGCAGTCACATCTGCTAGAGAGTCAGCAATGGATAAAAGGAGAGTACCCAAGGAGCTTTGCTCCTCAGCTAAGCTGAACAGTGTAAATACACCTTTATATTTTTTATTCTCCCCCTTACTGATTTTTTTTACTTTAAATCACATGACAAACATCAAATTTCCTTGAAGAAAATAATTGTTTTACAGTGTAATTTTACACTTCTCTTAAGAAAAGAGATGTGAAATTTTCCCTCAAACCCAGGGATTTTAAATTGATGGAGAAAATAGCACATTTCCACTGTTGCAAATGGAAGAGAAAAATCTGGATTTTTTTTTTTAAACTTTGTCTTGTCTTTAAACTTGCTGAAAATTATAAGGGTATAATGTTTCTCAAATTGAGTGACAGAAGGTATGAAATACAGTAGGGTATCCACAAAAAGTAAGCCAACTGTTTGTAAAGGAATGGGAAAATCACCCTCTGGCAATTTGCAATCATCACTAGTGCACTGCAAAACACTAAAATCAACCCCCCCAAAATTCAGATTAACTTTCTTCTTACTTAGACCCATGACCTTTTTGGAGCGCAGACATAATTTTTTATTATATTATTTCTTATAATCATTATTTATTATATTATGCTGAGTACATTTCTCCATCAATTTCTCTTAGCAAGTAAAGTACAAAAATATTTTTAAGCAAATAACAGTATCAGAAAAACCAGAAATAAATCATCAACATTTTTTTCCACTAGGGGAAACAAAGATCTTTCAATATGACCAAAATATTAGAAATTCTTTTTGTGCTTTCTAGTGATAAGGCTTTTTTCCTGAAGGTACTTTGGTACTTTCAATATACCCTGTACAATGTGTATATATATCTATGTAAATATATCACTGAGAGCATAATATTGAGTTAGTGCTCACAGTGCTCCACCTTTCTAATTTTTGGCAGCCATGACGCATTTCCTTGTCCAGAGTAAATAGCACAAATTGTCCAAAATTGTAATTTGTATAGGGAAACTGAATGATGGAGAACATGCATTTTCTTCTGTTGCTTAAATTACGTCGGGGTATTTTTACTCAAAAAAAACTAATCTAACAGCTGCAGTGTACTTTTGTTTATATGCTATATGTCAAATCCTATTGTCCCCAAGGTACTTATGAGAGATGCTTTAGCAGTCATTTTCTTAAATACTGATGCCTATCCGAATTTGGATTTTTCCACCATTGAACAGAATGACAAGTACACGATTGCTGTACTTAAAGCAATCTTTCACAGCTGCTTCGCTTTTCCAGTGATCCCATTAAACTGACGGCATATGCCTGTGGGGTCTGCAGTGTTACAATTCTGCTGAACAAGATGTTGATTGTACACTACAAATTCATACAACACAACTTGGCTTTTTTTTTGTGGGAACCACTCCTCTGGTCATCCTTCCGTTTGTTTTTTACCTGAGCAAAATCGAATTTAAAACCTTGTCCATCGCTGTGCCCTTTACTGAACACCTGGTTGTGTTAATTGTTTAGAAGTTCAAACTCTAACCCTTGGTGGTTGGTAGGCATGAAAACCTATGAAGTCTCCTCAGTTCCTAAAATGAGCATGAGTCATGTCTCTCTTGAACTGAACGAAGTAGCTGTGCATTAAATATGCTGGCACATCTTCTGCTTGAGCAAGTGGACCGAAATGGTGTGAATTGTTAATGCCTTGCTGCTTTGGTTCACGGCTTGTGATTGATCATTTGTAACTATATCTACTCCTTGTTCCATGAAATCAAGTATGGAGTAATGGGTTCATCAGATTTTTGGGTTAAATTGAGAGTGAAGAGGTACTGTGTGTGGAAATAAGAGTTGCCATGTTCGGGGCTGGCCTTGTAACAGCATGGAATCTAAAGGCGATATTCAAAACCACTTCACTCATCATACGCTTACTGATTCTGAATAGGGTCCATTTGCAGGGGACATTTGGTAGTTTTCCAATACACTTTATGGCTCTTTCTTCACTTCTACCACCCTGCATATCTTTTTTTTTTTTTTTTTTTTTACTAGCGTAGCTTATAACAGGTCAGAATAGAAAATTAATAGATTTAAGTAACTTGCTGTGTAAAAGTTAAAATAGGCTTGGACTGAAATGACTGTCCTGCTAATTAATGATGCTACCTAAACACTGGCATTTGCAGGACTCAGGCTAAAAGAACTCAGCAAAGCTTTACTCAGTGGGAAGAATTACAATTTCATATTTTGTAGAAACTTATTTTTCCAGGCAGAAAAAGAAAGCTACACAGCCTTAATATTTACTCCTTAATCCTTTAGTGTGCAGGAATGACACACACTTCCAGACATTGCAACACAGCTTGTGACTTTGCAAACAGCAGTGTGTGGGACCACAGCAAATCCAAGCCAACAGCAACCAGAAGTGACAACTTGTGATGGCCTGCAGGAGAGGAATCACATACAGCATCTCCACAGAACAAGAGAGGTAATAAATGTCAAACTTGCTGCTTGTGATGCTCACACTGCTCTGTTTGTGCAACAGAAGCCTTCCTAGACTCACTGTGCTGCCTCAGCTCCTCTAGGTAAATTCCAGAAGCTCAGAATAAAACACAATGTCTTTCCCTGTTTTAAAACAGTCTGTAGAAGGCATTTAATTCCAAGTGAATGTTCAGCTTGGAATGAATGAATCACTCTGGTCATGTGAAACTTACATCCAGGCTTTCCGTCTGCTCTTGCGCTGAAGTTCAGAGACAAAACTGAAATCTGGTCAAATTTAAGACCAAAAGAAAAATATGGAGTAACAACAGGCTACCTTTGCTCCTCATTTAGGAGTAAAGAGAGAAATGGAAGGGAATTAAATGAAAGGAGTGCACTGCATGTATACATCTGTGTATATTTGTGATGATTATAACTTTATTAAGACAGAGAGATATGGCAGTTTAGTTTAATTTCATCCAATCTGGGGCACACAAGATTCTCCATCTCTCTTCTTTAATATCCCTCTTGATGAATGTAAGCACAGCACAAGCCTATAGCAATCTAGTCCATGCACAAGTTTTGTCATTAAGAGTTTTGGGGAGGCTTCAACCCATGAAATGTTGGAAAAGCAGAGGAAGCCATCACAAATGAAGAGGCTGAATTTTTCAAACTCATTTTGAAAGCATCCCATCTTTTTCCCTCCTTTATTCTTCTGCCTTTATGTGAGCACCTTGCTGAGGTCAAGCTTCTATATCTAAGTATTAAATCAGACTCTTCCTTTACCTGTTTGGACTTTTGATGACTTTTTTGGCTTGTAATTGTTATTGGGAAGTTTTCCCATGCTTATGCAAGGAGTTATGCCACAAATGGAAGGTGTTTATCAAGTCTATAAAGTCTTTTATAAAAAAACTAATAATTTTCCAGAGTATTTCCTTTTTTAAATGCTGACCAACTTCCAGATGCTCATCTCTGTTTTCAAAACATTCAGTGCCAAACCTTTTACAGAAATCTGTACAGATGCAATTGCAGGAGCCAGGCACTGAGAGGCTGAGAAGGTTTTCTCAGCCTCAGTATGTTAAAATTCTTGAAAACAGGTCATTCTGATACCTTACTGCAGCTCATCTGGTGACTTCACAGGGTCACAGAATGCCTGAGGTTGGGAGGGATTTCCAGAGGTTTTTCTAGTCCAAATCCCTGCTCCAAGAAGGGTCAACCAGGAGCACATTGGCCAAGGTTTTCTGCAGTGTATTTTGAATGTCTCTAAGCACGAGACCCCAAAACATCTTTGGACAAACTCTTCAGTGCTTGAACAACTCACAGTAAACCTTTTTTATTATGCAGAAGTAGAATTTTCCACACTTCAGGTTTTGTCCACTGTTTCCTATCCACTCATTGAATTCTATTGGGGAAAAAAATCAAAATTCATGTCCTTTTTACTCCCTGCCTCCCCAGCCTGTACTTGTGGATTGGATTATGGCTACCCAGCTGCAGACCTTGGCATTTCCTTTGTTGAACTTTATGGTATTCCTCTCTAGCTATTCATGCATTCTTTCTCCAGCATTTATTCTAATATGCAGAAGTTCCTGAAGACTTACAAGAACAATACATATTGCCTAGTTCAATACATGCTTAACTTAAGTAGAAGCTACTGGAGAAAGGTACTGGAGAAAATTAATCTTCATGACTCTGACCTCATGTATTTGAATTTCATTCAGGCAAAAGAATCACTCCCAGTGAACTAAAACAACAAACTACCTATGAAGGGATATATTCAGATTTCAAAACAAGCAACTCCAGATATTAGTCTATAAAATTACTGAAAACTATGGTGGTGTTTTCTGTTCAACCAGATACATGTACTGCCAGGCAGGAGAAAGAGGAAAACTTGCTCCATGATATTTTTTTGTATTTTAATTTACTGAGTCAAGGAAAGGTGCACTATATAACTTAGTGCAATTTCAGTGGTTACAACCCATGGTGTCAGCAGCTACAGACTTGCCAGATGAATTCAAACTTTTTTTTTTAAATTTTTCCTGTTCAGAATATGCTTTCTACACTAAGCAGTACAAGGTAGGTACATTCAGTGTGTCAAATAAATTTAATAGATTCTTTTGTACTTTCCAATGGAGAATTTTACAGGTGAGTAGAACTGAGTGTGGAGCATTTAGTTTAAGTATCAAATGTTAATGAGAAAATGTATAATCTTTCTATTATAATATATAATATATGTAATAATGCAGACCAACAGTAGACATTTACTATAATAATGGAAATATTCTGTGTATAATATATAAATTGAAAATTACTTTGAAGAGAGAAATGTTTTCATTACATGGAGTAGGAAGGCAATGAATGTATCAATGGGTACTTTTTACAACAATACTGACAGTCCAGTTTCTCCTCAGACAGTTTGGGGGAATATTTAGCTGAAGTTGTCATGCTTTTCTTATTATAAATATTTTAATGAGCATTCCCTACATTTCTTTTCATAACCAAGAACATATTCGTTTAATATCTTTGATCTGAAAGTAGCTATAAACTTTGAAATAGCAAAAAAATGTTCATAATTAAGGCAGCCATCCCTCTTCCTAAAATGTGGCCAGGGAATATTATCTGACTTGTGAGGAGAGTCAAAAAGCCTTGGAAAACTACACTCATAGCTGAACTGAAATTTGCTTTGCTTCTCTGAAAGTGGTTAGGACTATATGAGAAAAAAGCAGACTGCTTACAAGGACATTTCTTGAGGTGCAAAACCTAAAGAATATAAGACTCTTTTTATTGATTTACAAATGTTACATCTCCCACGTATATTTCTCCCGTGACAGGAGGCTTATTTACAGACACAGGCAGTTCTGAAGTCTGAAAATCTTGAATTTATTTGTCTAAAATCTTGTACTAAAAATCTTTGGTGTCAAAAAGAGAGATATTCATGAATAAGGGAAAGAACAGTCGTGGGGATATATTTTTAAATACCTAATGAAGTTCATAGTATAGGGATATAGGTATTTGCTAAAAATAACCATTAAGGAAAGCTCAGAAATAATTTTTAGCCTTCTTAAACAGAGTTGGAATGATGTCTTACTTGTAGACCATATACAAGGGAGGAAGAGAGAAACTCTGTGTGTGTTATTCCATTGAAATGGCAAGAAAAAGTTTTCATACTAAAGCAGTACCTACAAAAGACAATCAGTTCCTGAAAATAGATTAAAACTATGCAAATATTAAAATGTTAGAATAACATAAAGCAATAGCTTTAATCACAAGCTTATTTACTGAGTATTTGTCATTTTTAGTTTAAATTAAAGGCACCAACCCACACAAATTATTAAAAAAAAGAATCTGGATTCACTTTTAAGTCTAAGTCCTCAATGCAGTAAAGAGAACACCTGTCCTACAAACATTGCTTTACCACTTATGATAATGCCAAATTTTTCTCCACATACCTTGTGTTAGTATCTCACTGGAGAAGTAAGGTTCATCCTCAGTGTGCAGTCATCTGCAAACTTTAAAAAAAGAAAGGTGTTACCACAAATAATTAAAACCTAGTTCTTTAACAACCTTAAGAAAACAAAAAAAGCCATAGGATAAGCCCTGAACACCTACAAAGAAGACATTTACCACTTAGAGGAAGCAAAGAGATTGCAAAGCAATCTATTCTCTACATAAAATCCAGCAATGCAGAACGTACAGCTATCGATTATTTGATTTCCAGCAATGACTCCAGACATTTTCAAGTTCAGCATTCTATATATGCAAATTTATTAGAAATGCAAGAAATTTCATATTCCAAGTCATCTTGGGGGAGGGGGCTGTGTGTGAAGGTAATTGCAGGTCTAGCAAAATGTTTTATGTCTTTTACCAAATGAAATGATGTGAACTAAAAAGAAAAATTTAAATGCTTGCGAAAAATTATTCTAAATGTCAGATGCTATACACATACAAGCAGCAGAAAAATCTTCTTCAAAGACTTTATAAGAGGTGAAAATAAAACTGCTATCAAATCTAATTGTTTAGCCAAACAGAAAGATGACTACGTTGTGCTAAGTTTTTATGTGTAGGCATTGACCATAGGTGAACTCGGTAGAAAACCAGTGAAATGTAGCAATGTCTTAGAACTTACTCTGTGACTTCAGCAAGAGTCTCCTGAGCAGTGAGAAGTGTGTGGCCTCCATTTGAATTACACTGGGCTCTGCAGAGAGAGGGGGGGCTTGGTTTTCCCTACTATTTTTATTCTGACAGTATATTTTGACTAGAGAATGCCTGCTTTGAATAAAATTACATGCTAAACTCTAGAAAGGTCACAATTGCTTAATTTAACTTCTGATTCCCATTAAACATCCAAATGCATTGATTCTTATTAGTTTAAATGTTTAATCCTAGTAGCTTCTGATAAAAATTTATTTTTAACTCTCAGCTCTGCCAACAAAGAGAGAAACTCATTTTCAGAAAACTGTAGAATAACACACCCCCAACATAAGAATGTTTTGGCCCTTTGTGTACTATCACAACAGGGAGCACCACAAGCCATTTCTTGTGCCCACAGTAAAATTATAAAATATGTTTACTGTCCATGCCCACATTGTTCTGATTTTTTCTAGTCATGCATTACAGCTATTGTTTTAGAGAGAATCCTCCCCCCGCTGAGATTTTATGCTGAACCAGGTTTCCAGATTGAACAACATAAAGTCATATAGTCAGTCAATTTAAAACTTGCATTTCTTGATAGCATTCTTTTAAATACTATTTTCTTGCTACACTTACTTTGAAATAATTGATTATTGAATATTTGGCTTACGTCCCTCCAGCTTGTACAGAAATCATAATACTTGAGAATATATACAATAGCTGTTTTATATTGTGCAATACTATTCAACCAATGCAAAATTATGAAGGAGATGAATCATCACTATGGGAGTTCTGTGATTAAAGCAGAAACTGTCACTGAAGTGATGCTGCTGAAATTACCTGTCATTCTTTGAAAGAAAGTCTAAGAAAGATAGTGTACAAGTTAGTTTTTGATGACAGAAATGGCAATACTTTGACCAGGAGGAATTCATTGTTCACGGAGCTGTTGAAAAGAAGAGGCAAGAGGAAAATACTAATGATGTTATTCAGCCATCATTCCTGTTTCAGGCCAGGCAGGAGAATATCCTGAGCTGTCTTTTTCAAGGTGCTCATATAGACAACACAGAGAAGAAAAATTTTACAAATCTTGTAAATTTTAAAATGAATGCCTCCCATTTCAAAAATCCCACATTCAACTGCAATAAGACATGTTCAGTTGTGAAAAATGCATCTCTTGCCTCAGGAGAATGCACATTCCACAACTGACACTGCACACCAAACTTAAGAGTCAACCTGCCCGTTCAAAGAGACCCAATTTAAAAAAAGAAAAAGAGAATACACCATAAATAAACTTTTGTGGGGCTCTTTTTTTTTCCTTTTTTTCAATTTTAACTGTAGTTACAGTATCTTCAATACTGTTTGAACACTCAAAATCATGGAATTCTTTTGAAGGTGCTGCATATCACCCAAGCTAAAATTCCATATATTCCCCTCCATTTGCCCATTTCTGCACATATTTGCCATATTTAGGCCCAAATGCCATGTTTTTGACCCATCTTTGACTCAGAATCCCTTTCTTTGCAAGAGAGAATAGAAGATAGGAAAACATGCAAATACATTACAATTTCTGGCAATGGGGTCAAGGTCCTCCATCAGTTGTACTTTTCAATTCTTTACAACTAAAAGTTCCTTACCCTTTTTAGGCAATTGCCCAACTGAATATGACAATCTGAAATAGGTTTGGGAGAATCAGGTTCAAGTTTAAACTGAGCAGTATTTTAGACATTTTCTGGACTTCGGTGAGACAGAAAAGCTGTTTCATACACTTTTTTCGAATATAAAACAAATAAGAAAGAAAATCACTGTGTATCTTGTATCTCCTTTCAAATTTTGTAAACATAAGGATAGACATTTTCAGCATGAAAATTCCTTCAGTTAATTCTGAATCCTCTTTGCTATAGATCAATATACTGGTTGCTGTGTGGTGGATGAGGAGTTGACTGAGTAGAGATGGGAGGAAAACTGTGAAGGTTGTACAGCCTGGTAAATCTGCTTTTTTGAGAACTGAAACTGAGAGCAATTGTTCAGTGTGTCTTTTTCCCCATTCCTTCAGTGACACAAATCTAGCAGAAGTGAAGTGAGAAAGTCATCCCTTTTTTCAGGGTTTCAGTACACAGAGAATCAAACATCCTTCAGTTGTGCTTCAGGCTTCCCTGCCAAGCTACCACCAGATTTGATGGATTCACACACCTCTGCATAGCTGACCCACTTTTTCATGACTAGGTAAAAGTCTGAAAAGAAATATTTACTGACGACAGAGAAACAAACACACTTTTCACACAGTAGCAACAATCTGCTGAGCATTTGCTTATTATACACTGAAATGTTTTAATAGTTCCTTTTAAATCATGCTAGGTCAATGACACTGCCAAAGGAAGAAATAATGTCTTAAATAACAAATAATATTTGTAGTCAAGGGAAAAGAAAATGCTCTGCTTTTGATATATTGGTGATTTGACTGCACCATAACTGGTGCTCTTCCAGATTAGGGCAGTGTGCTAGGAAATTATCAACATATGCACCATATGCTGCCTTTACTCTCCCACTTTTCATTAGACATCCACTTCAAGACAGGATATTGGACTATGTGAAAATCCAGTCTGATACAGTATCATGATTTTTATGGCAATTTAGCTTTGTTTTTAAATTACCAGCAAGAAATAATTTTTCTTTTTAAATTACTTGACTGGATGAAATGTGGTTTTGAAAATTTAAAAATATTTCTGTTTTTTACTTACTGTTGTGTTAATATCTGTAACACCAATTTGCAGTTTATTTTAGATGTGCTGACTTTTTGTTGTGGTTTAACCCCAGCCAGCAACCCAGCCCTGGGTGGCTGCTCACTGGAGCCTCAGCAGTGGAACAGGGGAGAAAATGGAAAGGGTTGAAGCCAGAAGATTCACGGGTTGAGATAAGGACAGTTTAACAGGGAAAGTAAAAGCCACACACACAGAAGGAAAGGAAAAAATGGAATGAATTCATTGCTTCCCAAGGGCAGGCAGGAGTTCAGCCTTCTCCAGAACAGAGTCCCATCACAGATAACAGTGGCTTGGAAAGATGAACAGCATCACACCAAATATCCCTCTTTTCCTCCTTTCCCCCACCTTCTATGACATCCCATGGTCTGGACTTTCCCTTTGGTCATTTTGGGTCCTCTGTCTTGGCTGTGTCCCCTCCCAGGCTCCCCCAGCTCCCTCACCAGTGTAGTTCCCAAAAAGCAGAGAAGGCCTTGGCTCTGTGCAAGCCCTGCTCAGCAATAACAAAATCATCTCTGTGTTATCAGCCCTGTGTTCAGCACAAATCCAAACACAGCCCCACACCAGCCCCTGCAAAGAAAATTAACTCTACCCCAGCTGAAACCAGCACACCTGGACTTGCATGTAAACACAGAACTGTCCCTTTGCTCCCAGTTTTCCTTCCTCTCACAAATCAGTTACATACATGCTGGAATTTTCCCAGCTTTTGTCTTGCAGACTCATTTGTTTCTTTTCCACTCCCTTGCAACCTCTTTTCTTGTGCTATGTGCAGTCCATCAGTCTCCAGAAACCATCCCAGACTAAAATTGATGACTTCAGCTGGTTTATTTTTGGCATAGATCATCTGCCCTGTGCAGTTCACTGAATGGTGGAGGAGAATCCTTGCACTGGCCAGGGAGCTGCAGAAGTCCTACAATGACAGGGCACAAGTGATGGAGACTTCTTTTAGTAACAGCACTTGAACACACTGATTTGGAATACACTCAAAGCTAGTCTCAGTCACTTTTGCCCTGTCACTGTTGGACATTCACAGCTCCCTGGCCAGTCAGCCTTGACAGGTAGCCAACATATCTATGAGGAATCATGGATATCAGCCTAGGTCAAGATATCTCCGTGGAAAAACCCCAGTGATTGATTGATAGTTTTTTTCTGTGATGTTCAGAAATTACTGCTGAACTTTTTTGCTCCAGTGTACAGACAAGCTTGGTCTGTGTGTTTTGATTATCCTCATCATACTGTGAAGGAATTATGAATGTCCTAGTTACAAAAGAGGATCTAAGAACATTTACTGCTGAAGAGTTATTATTCACATTTGAATGCAATACCTTGATATCTATTAGTACCAATATTGACAGCAATACAATTAATTTTATATTGAAAAAAAATATGGGATGATCTCTATCAAAGGCAATATCAAAAAACTGACAGACAAATGATTTTTCATTAACTGTGCCAGATGTAGTTATGTAGTTCTTCTGGGTGTTATTTTAGTGGGTGAAAACTATAGAATAAATAGAACAGTTCAGTTGGAGGGGACCTACAATGACTGTATTGTCCTACAATCTTTAAAAAAACCCCAAACCTGGAGTACAGAATTCAGAGGGGGGTTGAACACTAATATTCCAGGCATTCAAAATTCCTTATGTGAAGTGCAAATTGTTGCAAAGGATTCTATGTTGTTAATCAAATCTAGCTTTGAAAAGCACTTAAAATTTATTGTTTATAACTTCTTTTGAACATATCACAGAATAATAATAAACATGAGGTAGTATAAAGCATATATGCCCCACTTGTTCTGGAAAAAATACACTGGCCCTTCTAGACTTGCCTGAAAACAAAGACAGCGTGGAAATTCTTACAAAACTACTGAAGTGCCTAGAAAGTGTTGAAATGCTTTATATAGGAAAAAAGATTCTTGTATATAGAAGAACTTCAGAATATGGTTGTAGTGTCATATCTTTTAAAGACAAGTATTTTAACTACTGAATATTTATAATATCCCATTGAATTGAAATTCACTATATTTGCAAACTAAAATTGACTATATGTGCATGTAACACACATAACCCTTGCCTCAGGTAATCTTAGAATTTATCTTCCTTGTCTATAAATCCTCAGATTACGTGCTATTAATTAGCACACACAGAAGTAGGAGAAGAAATAGGCATTCATCACAAGCAAGGTGTCTGCTTGGCAAAGACAAGCAGGTTAAATAGAAAGGGGATTTCAGAAAAGAGGGAGTAGGGAAATTAAATTTCCCTTATATTCCCTGCTTTATTGAATTCCAAGGCTTTATAATGTAAGGGATTTTTTTCTTGCTTTTCTTAAATCATAACCTATAACTATGCAAAAGCAGTTCAACTGCAGTAACAATGAATGTAATTTTGAGATCATTGATTCAAATATGCTAATAAACAAAGGTTACCTTTTCAATTTGATTTTGTGAAGCAGTATTCTTCTCACAGTTATTGTGCTCTGTACAGTTCTTAAACACTAAAATTCTAACAGAGGTGTTCTCAGTAATCTTCTACATGCAGATAACAATGACGTGTTTGATTTTTCTTTGGCTTGACACCACTATGAAGAACCAGGCCATTCACTGTCTGAGATACTTTCTTCATCAATGATAGATGATCTGAAAGGCAAAAGAAAAAAAAAAAGTAAAGTGAATATTTGGCTTCAAAACTGAAAGCAGACACATCATGCTCCCCATTCTCTACTGCCTTAAAAATACACACTGGCCTGTCTCCACTTAGATGCTGGTATTTTCTGAAATACTACCACCAGCTTCCTACTAACCGTGACATAAGCTGTAGCAAGCTGTCTGCAGTGATAGCCTGCATAAATCATTGTTCCTGAAGGGAACAGATGTTCAGGGTATGAAAGAGTAATACCACAATTTAGTCATAATTAAAATTCACCTTAGCATGCCTCTATCAGTGAGCAGAGAGGAACATTTCACTTCTCACCTACAAAAATGAAATGCCTCTCATTTCTTCTGCTTCAGAAAAATTAAGTCTGAACCTTTTGTACATTGTTTGAGTTCCACATCTGACACCACATCATATAAATGACATTTTTATTTCATTTCAACTGTTAGTTTTCTTCTTTTTCCAAACACTAGAAAATGACCTCTAAAGGGTGTGCTGCCACTGCACAAAATGCACTTACAATTAAACCTTCAAAGGAGATTGTTGCAGAAATATAATCAGTATCCAGCTACAGATCAAAACTGTGCCAATAAACACAATCATTGGACTGATAACGATTCAGTCTGAGCTGGATATGTTTAAAAATTTAGGGGCTAAAGGACTTTAAAAATTATTCAGTAATCTAAGATCACTAAAATCAGTGGGAGTTAGAGGATTAACACAGGAAAAATTTGATCCTTAGCCTTGTAACTGCCATTAATGTTAATGGAATGCATCTATGCACATAATTTTGAAAATATAAGCCTCATACTGCTGTTATTACAGTTGGATTACGTTAGATGCATGACTGTTCTTTTGAAAAATTGGTTTCAATGCACAGGTCTTCATATCATGAGGCTACATTATTATAAAATATAAAGGATGTGTTGATTATGTTAATAAACGTCTTTAAATCCACTAAAGTAGAAATGGCTGAGCCTTTCATAGCACTTTAAAATTCTAAGACAAAAATAATTAATCATCTAATCAGTATTGATATTATCAGTCAATTTGGGAAAAAAAAAAGCAAGCACCCTGTCATTACTGTGGTTTAATTTACCAATTAAATGTCTTTAGTGACTGGTGACTGTCCATGGATTAGATCCTCAGTGAATGTAAATGAGGTAACTTTATTTAATTCAGTACAGCTACTGTAACTTACCATGACTGAGAATGTGAATTGATAAATTATTAATCCAGTAAAGGTTTTGTAACCAAACTTACTTCTCAACAGGAAAGGGAATTTCAAATTTGCACTTGAACAATTGTGGTTTGTTTTCTTCCATGGGGATGTATCTACAGTAGTTCAAGCAATGACTGCAATTTTTAGGTGAGGAAAACAATGTTTCCACTTTATGTACTTTGATTCATATCACAGAGCAGTTTCAAAGCATGCAAACTGATATCATTTGGATGAAATTAAAGCAATGTATGTGATCCAAAGCCCTTCCATAAAGCTACACTATAGACTAGAGATAGCTCAGAGTATTGTCTTTTAAAATGTGTATAGTGTGGACATTAAGATCCTCTGTACTAACAACTGCTGTTTTCCTAGCACTGGACAACTTGGTAACACAGATGTAGAAGATGTAGTAACTAAGGTGTTCCATTTTTCTGCTCTCTTCTCCAGAGCCCTTCCTGTTCCTAGCAGAATTTAAGAATTTTGCCTTACCTCCATGTTTTAAACAGCACAAATGTGCCCTTGCTCTTGTCAGGAAGTTATTCTATGGTTGCTGTGAAATTTGGCATGTGCACTTGGTATGGACTTGTTAAAATCTTCTGCTAAAACCCTAAACATTCCCATTGCCACTGATTCCAGCATCAAATGACTTTGCTGGCACTGGCTGTACTGAGGAGTCTCAGGCTCAGAACAGCCTTTCACACAGTACAGGCAAAACTGCCAGGTAGGATACAGATGGGTGAAGATCACCCATTTACCTGCCACAGCTAAATGGAACAATGCTAGATCAGCAAATGCAGAAGTGATATTAACAATTCCATGTATTTCATTGTCCTTATTATTAAGCAATTGGGAAAAGTCTGTTATTTTTGATTTGTTATTCATTGAGAAAAAACAAAAGTTTTAGTAAATAAATTTTAGAAGTGGGACTCATGAAAAATTGTAAGGGATCTCACAGAAAAGCTTGAAATAATCTCCTCTCTAAAAGGACATGAATGACAACATGAATAAGAACCACTTATTCATACGTTAAAATTCCTTTTACTTCATGAACAAGTTTTTGATTACATTTTTCTTATGAACATTGCTTATGTTAATAACCTCCATTTGTGTGAAAAGATTAAATTGTTTGACTGTGTAAGACACCCTGCCCACTCAGCATATAGGATGGCTTGACTGACTCCTGGTCCTGCCTTCAATGCAGGTTTCAAGTCATATGAGACTGCAGCAGTGAGGGTGATGTATTTCAGAATTCACAAGAATAACACATCTTGAATCACACCTTCCTGTGACTTGTCCATGAATTCTACTGCTGACTGTAGGAAAATAGTGATCCTGTAAGAATGAGGCAGTTGCAAGACCAGTTTAATTAATGGTTGAAAAGTATGTCTACTAACATTGGAAAACAGATCTCAAAATCTCAACAGCAGTGAGTAAAAAGATGGACTGACTGTCATTTGTAGGTTTTTGAATTATGTTTTCAGAGAAGTTTCAGAAAGCACCCAAGCCTGAGAAGAGGGGCTCTAATTTGCATTCCCAAATCTATTCTAAGTCTGTACCATGATCTAGTTTGGTGGGTTATTAATTTATTCAGCTATTGGATAAACATTAAGTGTTATTTGCCATATAAGCAAGTATTACAAGTCGTTTGTCATACAAGAGCAAAAGGATGCTCTCAGTTTAGGTATGCCACACTAAGTAAGGGTGGTTTGGTTTCCTCCTGAGCAGCATGGTACTTGGAAAAGAAGGGGCAGCTGATTCAGATTATAATGAAAGATGACATAAGGTGAAACTTAGAGATTGTTTGGCATTGAATGATAAGAGCCAGTAAGTAGATGCCTAAAGGCAAATTTAGGGAGATTACAGCTGCCTAAACCAAAGAATGTGATAAAGAAAAATTTTGTCCATGCTTTAGGGTCATGCTCACAGTATCCCTCAAGGCTGGCTGGAGATGTTTTCTGAAGGTCAAACTTGTCTGTATTCTATAGGATAAGAAAGGAATAAGCCCTCCAGGAATCTGCATGGCCAAAAATGTGAAGCACCACTTTCGTTCCTAGCTTTGAATGAACAAGATGTCAATGAGGTTTATATGTGCATGGAAGGCACTACATGGTAATGAATAAACTTCTGTCACTTCAGAGTGGCACAGATATAAAATCACATACCTGAGTGTCTTTGTCTTCCCTTATTTTCAAAAATAAATTACTCTTGCCACCTGAAATTATCTGTACACTGACACTTCTGTGCATCATGATCCTGTCTGGTTTGATAATTCAGCAGCTGCCAGTCTTTTGGGGCTCACAAACCAGGAACCTCCTAAGCAAAATTCCTTCAATGATATACACTAAATACAGATACACTAAATGCAGAGACAAACAGCAATAGCACTGAATTAATCACGAAGTAAAACAGACATCAGCATTTAAATTTAAAAAATGACCTGAAGACTCATGGTAAAGTTTCATTTATAGAGTGGCCAAGTGTTTCTATTTCCTGGGCAGAGGGGGGATTCCTGGGCAGATTCTATAACCTTCTCATTCTGACAGTCAGTTCCATATTTCACAATTCCCAGGACAGTGTCCACAGTCTCAAGTTTGCAGGCTGCACTGATATCTCTCTCCTGTTGTTATTGGCCTGTACAGCAATGAAAAATTATCAGGGGAAAAAAGAAAGAACAGGCATGGGAATATGATTTTACAGACCTTTGACAATAAAGGACTTTTTTGGAACTAGGGTAAGGATTTTATAACCCCAGGCTTACATAATGTCCAAACAAGGTGTTTTTCTGACAAGGATAAGTAACAGAAATAGAGCAAAAATGGACAATGAACAGTAGAAGATTGCCAAGGTTTGTAGGGAGACAGAATAACTAACAACTGCAATTAAAAAAACAGGGAAGTTGTTTGGCATATAAGTCTTTCTTGCATGGGTTACTCAGATCATCTACAAGGACCTACCACCACTGCTTCAACACAAGTGGATTTTATTCATGTGCAGACTTGTCTCTGAAGTTTTTGTATCTGTATCTGAGGAGATTTGATGAGGTGACCTGCAGAGGTCCTTTCCAAGGCAAATTATCCCGTGATTCTCAGTAATCTGCCACTGTGTAGCAGACAGTTACACAAGCCACTACCAACTGTAATGTACCTTAATTTGATAACCACTATGTTCACACTGAGTGCTTGATACTGTAAATCTATTAATCTTAGCCTAATTTTTATACACGTATTTTTCGTAATTTTTTATGTCAGAATTTACCACAATTTTGAAAATTAAATTATACTCTTTGTAGTGTACTCAATGTTAGATGTTGAAATTATTCAAACAAGATCAGCCACACTAGTCAATAATTTGGTACAGAAAGTGAAGATTAACTCAGCAAACTGACATCACACTTAGAAGTGTAGATAAACAGAATATATTACCTAAATGGAAGCAGCCCCTACCCAAACACACAGTAACACTCTTACTGCTGCTTAAATCAGCTGCAGAGCTCTAATCAGATCAAGACAGCAGAATTATGGTTCAAATTCACATGCCAAGAAATACCTTCCTCCAGCAAAAGAGTTCTTAGTGACAGGATGACTTAGAGGTTCACTGTTAGCAATGAAGAATGGTGCTTGTAGAATAACAGTAAAAACTCACAGAGCCCTAAAATCCTCGTATGACATTCCCTAAGTCCCTGTTTGGGAACTACACTGATCATGACCTGAGCATGGATTTGCATTTCCTGTTACATTGAACTGATTTCAAAATTTGGTTTTCTTATTCTCCCAACACCTCTACCCTTTCATTCGCAATTCCTTTATGCTGTTGTTGCTTAAACAAGATTTACAGACTTGTAAGAAACTTTCTCCAACATTAAAAAGCAATAACCTAGTAGGTTTAAAAGGATTAGCATATGGTATTACAAACAGATTGATATTGTATACTATATATTACATTATGCCAGTGTACTTAGACACATCTTGCTTTAACTTCTTTCCCTTTCTTCACCTTCATAGAAATAAATACCAAACACTGGCATGAGCAAACTACAAAACTTCATGAATCTAACTGTCTGGAAAAATACATTTTCATCTATGAACAAGAGGACATCATTTTCTCAGTTCCCACTTTTTAGTATTTTGAAAAATTGAGCAACACATTTTAAAGGGTACAGAACAGAAACAGGGACATGAATCTGAAATATATCTTACATAGCAATAAAAGTGTTATTATAATAAATATTAAACCCCCTGGTATATATTTATGAAATAGGAAGAAAGGCCCAAGTTTCCTACAACTTAAATTCTAGTAGTAAGAACAGATAATGTTCCATTCAATTATGCTCTTTGTTCAAATCCCAGATGCTTCTCTATTTGGGAAACATTATGCCCAGGTCACATTCCTGTGTTTAACTAAGTTTACAGTCACTCCCTTTTCTTTAAATACTTGAGAGCTTTTTGTTTCTGCATGTTCTGAAGTGTCATCATCTATTGCCACAGGCACGCTGGCTATATTTAACTAATAATGACAGCAGTCATCATTAGATTTTAAACTCACTAACACTAGGCTGACATATTATTTGAAGTATGTCTTAATACTAAATTTGATTAAAATCACAAACATCCCCTCTTCTCTGCCAATCAACAAGCTTCATCCCCTCACCCTGACCTTTTCTATGAACTCTGAAGAAAAATAGGTCATAGCAGTAGAGTCCACTTAAAATAAAGAAGGCTCCCAGATTGTGAAAGTACTTCTATATTGTGTTCACAAAACACAAATAAAGGTTTAGGTTCATTGATGAATGATCAACATTGTTCATTATTTTTTGTGTGATAGGAACCTGAAATGTGGAATTTACACAAAACATGCTATAATTCCTTTCCAATAAATGAAGTTACTTTGGGAAATAATGGAAAATATTCAAATAACTACTAATTAAAGCTTCTAATAGGTCTAACTGAACAGGGAATCAATACTAAAAACTGTGCAAAATTTCCTATGATTACACTTGAGCACTCTAGAAGCAATAAAGAAGAAATAAAAATATTGGTGTTGGAAGAGTTAAAAAGAAGGAATTAACATTTGTTCATGCAATTTCACATGAATCCTTACCTTATTTGCACTCAAGTAAACATAAAATTATTTGGGGATTAAACAGGTGTAAATGCCAAACAGAATAAACAAGACAAGCCCTGAAGACACTGCAGCAAAAATGCAGAATGACAGAAACTTATAGAGACTGGGTGAAATGTTAAAACTTCCAGGCTTTTTGGCTGCCAACCCCAAGTTCTGTTGATGGGTTCATGGTTTACAATTAAAGCAATTTTCTTTCATTTGGCAAAGAGAAGAGGCAGAATTCCTCTTAGTCACCCCTTCTCTTCATGTATCTTCACCATTCCTCTCCATTTTTCCCTCATACTTACAAGCACTGGATCCAGAATGATAATGGTTGGAAGACTCTATGTCTTGTTCAGGATTTGAATTAATTTCTCCATTTGTCATGGCTGGTAATCATTTTTGGTTGAGGGTGTTTTTATATCAAGCATCAGAGATGTAACCATAACTTAGTTTAAACAGATTTTTACTGCAACCTACAGATTAGTAGGGATACAGGTCTCAGTCTTGGCACTTCTTGAAGAAAGTTTCATTTAAACACTCTGACTGAGTGCAAACAAAGGGATTGGACAAAGGCTCTACAGGCCAAGATCTTCATCTGGTCTCATGTGAAAGGTAGGGAAATCCATTTCTATAACTACTGGTTCTTTGTATTCATAAGGTTGTATCAAAATTTACCCTGGATTTGTCTTCTGGGATACTGTTGGGGATGTGTTAGCCCAAGTCCAAGCCCTAGGTAAACAGAGCTGTGCTTTAAACATTTAATTGAAATTGGTTTGGCTGTACTTTATTGTTTCCATGTTATTTTATTCAACATACAATTTTAAGCCATATTTGGAAAGTGCATTTCCAGTCTAGAAAATAGCATTATTCTTTCTTTATTATTAATACAGAATTTTATTATGTCTTCTTTATCATGATTATATTCCTACAGATGTGGATGTCATGAAAATGTACAGAAAGACACCTTGTCTAATCCATCTCTACAGCCTGAGCCTAGTGTAGAAATTTGTGAAGGAATTTAAGTTCTCTCCCTTTAAATTCAGGTGGATTATGGGAAGGGCATCAGAGTCTGCATTCCCTCAAAACAAAGTACTGACAGCTAACTAATGAATACATCTCACTCGTTGCTGCTCTAAACCAAAGTATAATATAAGGCAGTGCTTTTTAAGAGGGTAAAAGAGTAAGAAATAAGGCATTTTATTTTTATATATATGTGTATATATGGAATGTAGTAGATACTATCATTTTATACAATCAGTTGAAGAAGTGGAAGCTCCATATAGAGGCTTTAGTAATTTCTGTTTAGCAGCACATTGTAATGGGTGTTGGCTGGCTATCTAAGCAATTCCATTTGTGTAATTAATCTTACTTTTATGTCATTTTTGAATTACGGTTTTTCAATCACAAAAAAGTTCCCAAGGTATTACTGAAAAAAATATTCCCTCTGGTGATGTTTTTTACCCTGCCCAATTTGCCTTATGTGCTTACGTGTGTGAAATTTCATTATCACTGGTTAAGTTTTCATGTTTCCTTCTTAAAGCCTGTTGCTTGCTCCCAGAAATCAAACTGTCATGCTGGAAAATGTCTCTACCCCAGGAACATCACTGAGCTAAAGTACATCACAAAGGCCTCTCATATTTCATTAACAAACTGCCAAATTTGCCCAATGTCAATGGGCAGGACAGTAAAGCCAAAGACCAGGAAAGGAAGTTAAAATCTGACAATACACATTTGCTGCGGTCATTGTGCCATCAACAAGACCTCATAAGTCTCGTCTGGAGAAAATATTTATCAAAATCTGCTGTGGAAACTCTTGAGGGAGCACTGCTGAGCCTGCCAGAGTTCAAGAAGAATTTGGACAACATTCCCAGGCACATGGTGTGACTCTAGGGGATGGTCCTGTGCAGGGCCAGGAGCTGGACTCAACAATCCTGATAGGCCCCTTCCATCTCAGCATATTCTGCCATTCTGTGATTCTGTGATTCCGTGATCCACTGATACATGTACCTTTGATTCTTATGCCAAAGGAATTAGTAGAGTTTGAAAAGTAAAAAATCTAAAGAAGAAAAGACAGGGTGTATTAGAGTGGCATATCTACTACCACTAGATTCCTGTATATAAAAAAAACCCCAAAACTAGAGGTTTCAATGCCACTGAGCGGCCAGAAGGGAGGCTTCCGTGTTGTGAAGGATTCCAAAGTAGCTCATAAATTGGCATCTTTCAGATTTCAAAAAATCCCTCATAACAGAAAAAGACTGTAAGATTCTGTAATGATAATTTGAATCTGAATTTTCCACAATAAAAGACTAAAATTAGTTTTCTGAGAGAAGCCCTCAAAATGTACTCTAAGGTGTTGCTGGCATCCTTCTCAAAGAGCAGGGTTATGTTATTCAATCTTTCAGGACATGGTCAAGCTATTGTGGAAATAACCAATTCTATTGTGATACATGATGCAAGAGAAAATGTCTGTCTCTTACAACACATCTCTGTTTTAGGTCTTGAGATCTCCAACCTAAAACAAGAATAAGCTCATAATACATGATGATTTACATACTGCTGCATATTTTATGAGTATTTTTCAGGCAAAATCCCAGTAGAAATGAAATAATAAATATAATACAGTCATTACAGAAAAATTTGTAATAAAATGTATTCATTTCAAGTTCAAAGAGAAGATTCTTTTTTTTTTCTGAAAAATAAAATGTGATAACTTTAATTTTTATGTGCTGGTGAAAAAAATCCCTAGAGTACTTAGAATGCTGCTTGGAATTTAAATCTTTCCAAACTGATCAATGGTTAGAATCTATCTTTTCACTGACACTCCTTGCAGAAAAGATGTCCTATTTTAAATATAATCACACTCTGAAGCAAGAACATGGTAAATGGCAAACACAGAAACTGAAAAATTGCTGAATGGAACATAAAATGGTCAAGAAATCATTTTTTCCACAGTAGCATGACTGATATGCACAATTTTTTTATGAAGGAGTGATAGAAAATTGATTGTTTTACTCACCAAGTTTGCTAAAGTTTCTGCAGTTAAATTCAATAGAAATAAGATAAGTTGAAGAAATTGGTAAATAATATAGAAAGCATGAAGCAGTACACTGGAAACACCTGAAATTCAATGGTAATGAGTGGTGGAGGTACAATAAAAGCTGTCAGGAGAAACACAAGGTAATAAAAGAATAAATAAAATACCCACTATATTTTGAAATTCAGCAACTGCTAAATATATTTGTCTGCAAAAAAACCACTGAAGTATGTGTGCTCCCATAAATTTCCAAGGAACAGTTAATTAAATACGACTGTTGACCATCACCAAATGACATGCAGGAACTACACACTACAGAGAATCAGCTCTTTGGCACAGTTCTGCACCACACTAGTTCCACAGTAGTCCCCCCCAAAATAGGAAACTTGACACATTTCTGTTTGCTAAACTCCTGTTGGAATGGCACCCTGTCACTGATACGTCACATGTATTTATTATAAAGAGTGAATTAAATTAGAAGCAGCAATAGCTTTCAATTTTTACCCCAGATCATGCAATTTGTCACATTATGTTTGAATCCTTCTTCACTTAATCAAACCCTCAAGGCAAATTTCAGTATTTTAGAAAGATAGGAAGATTAAGAAATCCCAATAAAGCATCACTGGGAACTAGACTTCATTCAGGTATTGATGCCACTTGAAGCAATGAAAGTATATGCACCATGACACAGTTCAGACAAACTTTGTAATTTCTATTTGAAATACAAATTTTTACAAAGGTGTTGACCTTGCAAATATTTATGTTTAACTGCACCTGTAAAAGTCAGTCTGATTTCAATGGCATCACTTGTACATATTTCCAAAGCTTTACACTGTATCACTGATCTTCCATTCCCACGTAAAAATGATTTGCTGCTGATATTTGACCTGGTTACTGGTGTGTTCAGGACTGAAATGCAGCCATCAGTGAGTTTATACTGACCAGTCACACCACCCTCTGCTCTCTGCCCCATCTTGGGCTAGAGAAAGAAAATATAAAATAGGTACTGCCTGTCCCTATATACCTCTAAACCTAACTTGAATACACTGCAGCTTTTTAAAAATCTATATACACATTGCCATTCATTATATGTATAATTTTTTTTAAAGTAAAAAAAGGTACTGTTGAATGTTTTACAGAGAATTAGTGAATGTTTTTAACATCAGTTCTGATTTTTGAGCACGTGGAATTCTACACTATAAACTGTCATTTTCCAGTTCTATTAAACTTGTAAACAGGGATGTTAAAAGGCCTATTTTCTGGTATTGGTGGCTTTTCTACTTACAGCAGTGACTTTTTGCTGTTATACTTACCCTTTTAATGGACACACAATATGCTACTCTGTGCCCAAGCTCACCTACTCTTTCTTTTCTCAAAAGACAAGGCACATCTGCCACCTGCTCTAGTCTGTGTCCCAGCAACAACTGTCGAGCAGCAAAAAGATTGATTATCAGTCAAAAACCATTCAACAACACCAGATTTTGGTAGGTTAAGCTTGCTGATCCAGCAAGAGATGGTGTGAAATTTTCAGTAATGTGTGCCAACATTTTGGTGCTAAAAGAACAGCAGTGCATGTCACAATGAAACACAGCCAAAGATACGCAGACAAAGCACAGAAGTTTTTGTTCTGAACTTGGCTTGCAAGAGGAAAATGAGAGAAAGAAAAAAAGACTCCCTTAATGACTTTGAAAATTTATCAAAACCCTCAAGTTATACACATGGAGAAGACTTTGTGACAAACAGCAGTACTCCTACAAAAATCCTGCAATAATAGGATTGTGTAAATGATTCATACAGCACAAACAGCAGATTTATCACACACTTTTGCAAGAGTAAAAGCAGTGATCTGTGCCTTTCTCTGAAGATACAGACCATTAATTACAGCCATTTTGGTGATTCCATCACCTGAATCGTACTCAGAATTATATTTGTTATTAAAAGGAGATTATAATGTATTAAATTGATTATGTAAGGCACAGGCTTACTAACATAAGTTTCCTTTGTAAATCTCTCCATGAATATGTAAACAAGCCTTTAATTACTGGACTCCATGATTAGTATTAGATGTTTCTTTTAGAGAAAGAGCTATATAATAGTGATTTTTTTGTGAAATAGCCAGTAATGAGTATGATACAGACATTGTCTTGAAGCGTACTTGTAGTATTATCAATCTGTAAAAGAATTAGTGAAAGATCACTTGTATATTTTGAAATTTTGAATGAATGATTTAACACTAAAATATGTCCCCCAAAACTTCCCAAGATAAGAAATGCTATTGAAAAACTACATAGAAAAATAAAACCAGACTTTTTTCTAAAGAATGTACATAATTAAAAAAGCCCCAAAATGCAAAATCTGTATATAAAATACATCCAATACATATACAAAATATGCAAACTATGTGAATGATTTCCTCTTGTTTTTATTTGCTATCCCTAACTTTCAAAAAAAGCACACAATTTACTACAACAAGATTATAAAAAATCAAACATTTCATGTTATGTTAAACAATTCATCTTATTTACATTTCTCATTGGAATTGTACATTGGAACTGTACATTCTTACCCACATATACACCATCTTCATAATAATTTTGCTTTTTAGAATATTTAAGGTTGTATTAATTAAAAATTCTTTATCATAAATGTTAACTGAATTCATAGTTTGATAAAATACCCAAGTGGTATATTCAGTTTGGTGAATTCTACTTAAGCTACAGTTTTAAAATGCTGCCATGAATTTGCAGGAGCAATCTCACAAGGTACTTCATGATCTTAAAATGACAGTGCAAACATTTACAAGAATATCTAAACTGTAGAGGATTCAGAAATATTTTTCACTCCTCTTAAAAACTAAAACATAACTACCATTTTGGTAAAAGAATAAGAAGGAGCAAAGAAGAATTTTAATAATGGTCTAACCAAACAGTCTAAAATTTAGGAAGGATAAGAAGGAAGATATTACATATTGCTCTATTGAACTTGCAAAAAAATGCTAAATAATGGCATTGATGAATCCAATCTTACATTCTGGATTATTTTTGTTAGTGGAATAAACCTAATTAATTATGTCTGTTTGATGTCACTGAAACCAAACAGTAAATTCAATAATCTCTTTACATTTTCACCATTTAACCTCCTGCAGGCTCCCTAATGTCTATTCAGATCTATATTAAATTAAGTACCAATGCTAATGAAGGGCAATAAATGTGGCTGTCAGTAGATTTTTCTTTCATTAAGCACATTATCCTCTTACTGAGCTGTAAATGAGTAAACATTAGTTTTGTTAAACCATGCAAAAAGGCAGGATGAAAATAATTTTTAATTGCACCCCTTAAGCCATTTGCTGTGGGTTCTCAGTTCTGGTTTTTGGGTTTTACCTTGTGTTTTTTTTGAGTGGCCACAGAAATGTTTCTCCAGTTGCAACGTGGGGTCTGTGCTTGGTTCTGGTGCCTGGGTGCCGCCTGCCAAGAACTCTCATTGTGCAGCCATGTTCAGAGTCAGCTCCTCAGAGCACTCCTCCAGCAGCTAAATGGATGCAAGGGGTAAGGAATGCTGATTGCAAACAGAGTTATTTTGTCAGTAATATTGGCTCAGGACAAATAAAACCTGAAATCAAAAAATCCGCTCTCAATTAATTTACCAAATGTAAAAGTGCGCTGTGGTTAATTCAGAATTTTATTGATTATTGCCAGAAATCATAGGATGAGAAACACACATGATCTAAAAGCTTGGTTTAAAAGTATTGTGCTATTTGCTTTTAATGTCAAATAATATTGTGCTTAATTCTGTAAATTATTTCACTTAGCATTTATAAGTGTTTTTAACAATTCATGCATTTTAGAAATAGTGTACAAAGGATGAAAAGTTTCATATAAGCATAATTTAAAGCAAAAAAGGATGTACATTAGGGTTTGAAGCAAAAGCTACAGAAAAACTTTATGCATGAGAGAGAATTTGTATTAGAGGTTACTGGCTTAATTAAGGACACAAACTTCAGCAAAGAAATCTTTTTTGGGCCATTTTTCTAAGCTGTGACTTTGATTACATTTGGCTGCTGTTTAATAACTTTGGATAGTTCAAATGCCCTGTGGATATGACATGAGTTTTGAAACAGAGAGCACAGTTAATTCTGTTAGAAAAAAAACATCCAGTTTAGCATATGAAAGAAACAATCCAATATTATTTTCTAAACAGTTTTTTAGAACTTCTGTAAGTAGTTGTGTAAGAAGACAATCTGAGCAGACAGTCATTAAAATTCCTCACAGTGTAAGAAGTATTTCACAGCACCTAAATCATAAATATAGAAAATACAGAGAAATTGAATTCTTGTAAACAAAATAGACTTAACATGTCTCAAACTGAGTTTATTCAGAATTTCTGAAATACTGGAAAGTACTTGCTGTGAAGTCTTTTTATGAAATGTCTTAAGAATATCACAAGAAAATAAATCACCTAATTTAGTTTTCAAAATTTAGCAGCTCAAATAAATACAGGAGAAATTAGATTCTGAGAAAACTCCTGATTAAAGAGAGCTTTTCAGTATTTCAATATGTAGGTTATTGCTTCTAGTTTAAAAGTAAGAACTGGTGACAGTCTTTTCTCGGGCAAAATTTCAATCAAATTGACAGCAATTATGCCTGTACAGTGACTGCAGACTGGGGCTTATTGTTAATTGTTTCTGTTTCCCAGATAGTAAAACATATTCAATACAGCTGCCAGAATAAAATTAAATAAACTAATAATCAGTTTAAAAACATCATGATACTACTTTAAAATGCTTATAGCACATCTTCTGAATAATAACACAATAAAATAGTGAATATTATTGAATATAAACATATATTCATATATAGCAAACATAAGAATAGTAAGACTATTTTTAAAAAGAGAAAGGAGAGGAAAGCAGATTTATAACAAAATGTCATACTTCAGCAAGAACATTTGTGACACATGGTCTCTCTCCTCAACAGGAGGTTTCCATGCACAGCTCAAAAGTTGTTTGAGGCCTAAGATGTGAATTCCTCTCCCTTACAAAATTTTAAAAATTTTCCAAACATTCAAGAAACATAATCAAGTTCCCACATTTCTTGAATGGCAAAACGACCACATAAGAATCCTAGATTTTTTTTGTCTCCTTTTCAGAATTTCTAAAGTAAGTCATGCTATTCAATCAACATAGCTACTTCAGTGCTGAGTACTAAATCATATAATAAGAAAGACAGAATGTGGCCCCTTGAAGAGGAACTAGAAATGACTTTCATAAACCAAGGGACCATTATATTAATATACATGTCTTATTAAACAAAATCAGCAATTACAAAGATTTTAAAGTTTTGGAGAAAGTCCTTTCAGAAAATAGCTACAAAATAAAAAAAATAGAGCCCTTTGAATTCTATTTGAGGTCATAAATCAAGGGATACAGGGATACCATGATAACTCTAATCATCAAGCTTTGCCCCAGTTTACAACAATTTCCTCCCTCAAGACAGAAGACACTAACAACAAAAAACTTTTGTGAGGACATCTAAGTTTTGCACATTATAGTACGCTTTTGTCTTTTCTTTAATCACCTTTATGGTACATTGCAAAATCCAATTGCTCTCTTGGATTTCCCTGACAGACAGAATCAATTCATTTTGGGTAAATTATGGAGAATCACACTTTTCTTTACAGAGGGGTCAGCTTCTTGGCTATTATCTATCTATTGTTAAGTCTTAAAAATTTGGAAAGTGGACTGGGATGCCTGATGCACTGTAATTTTGTCTTCCAGGAACATTTGATTGGAATCAATAAGGTCTTAAAAGCTATGTACTCTGACAAATTTCTAGGTCAAGAAATCTTAAAAATTAGAATATCAACTGAATCATCATTACAAGGTGACTGAACTGCAGCTCCCTTGATTAAAAGCAACAGAAGAGAGCTTTGATTACCTTGGCTGACCTGTGGGAACACTTTCAGCTCTGTTTCTCTCAGATGGTGATATAAGAGAGAAATTGTCTGTACTGCTTGATTTGCAGCTGTCTATACATCTGATGCTCCATCACAGCTCTGAGCTGATTTTGTTTGATGTGGAGAACAATGTTGCAGTCTTGACCTCCTTGCTACCATTGCTGATGGCAGGCGAATGCTGTGGGCAAACAGAAGTTGTTTAGAGCTTTGCTTCCCTTCAATATTTTAACAGTTTTCTTCACAAAGGGAGGGGAACATTTCACGAAAAAAAAAATATGATAAATGTCGTTAAAATGTTCTCTTTTAGCTCTGGTCTTCCAACTACTGTAAATTAGTATTAATTGACTGTACAGAGTTCAGAAAAGCCTACAACATCTTAATGAAAGCTGCAAAATGCCTTATGCCTGTGTTAATACTTTCATCCTGATTCTTATTTCTGCAAGTAGTATTTCAGATTTTGGCTCAATTAATTTTTGCACAAGCTGGGAGCAGAAGGGCAATGCACAAAGTGCTGTAGGACAGGATTATGGTGAAGTAGAGCAGGTACTTCAGCTATGCTGCACTAGCACGGAGCCTATGCTAGCCTTCCTCATGCAAAATGAACATTGAATTATCTCTTGAGCTTGAAATAAAGGCTTTACTTGTATAAAAACATTAGAAATAATGAGAGTAAAAGCCTTCAACATCCGATTTGGAGCTACTATAAACGACACAAAGATTACTTCATACCATAGGCCAAAAGTCTAGATGTAATATGAAGACCAGGCAATCCAATTTTATGCTGTCTTTGGAAGATCCAAATCAGCACAAGTGTAACTGTGACAAGAACAGTATCAAAGATCAAGAGGGAGCAAGAAAGAAATTGGATGAGATCAAGCCCTCATTGTTCTTTCATATTCAAGTAACTGCTAAGTATCAGAAAATTAAAAACAATTAAACTTTGGTTTATTCATGGCCAAAACACTGAGGTATTTTTGTAATTATTACAAAAGGAGGAATTTTTACTTTCAGTTAGTTCTACATTCTGAAATTCAAAATTTCTATTCCGCTCCTCTTGTGCAATTTTCTCCTTATTTATTGTTGTCTAACTAAAGCAGGTCTCCATATTTCTTTTCAAATAGAGAGCAACAGTATGCAAAAAAAAATATATATATATATAGTCCATACAATTTTCTAAGGCATAAATCTGCAGCTGACTAATATTCTTCTTTGCCAAGTTAAAAATACAGTTGCTTTAACAGACGGTGGTTCAGTAACAGTGATACAGGTCAAAGTTATCCCACAGTTTGGGATGTGAATCCAACAGCAGGATAATGACAGTTGCCAAGGATTTGTGCTTGCTGCCACTTACTACCAGTGTTGCCTGTCAAATTGTCTCTTTTTCTCATACAGAAGCCATGGAATTTTTTATGGATAGCAATTACTTACGATCCACAATGAAGTACATCAGATGTAACAACCACCCTTTAGCCCTTCATTATTTGGTCGTCCCTTTGTTATTTCTAGTCATCCGTTTTCACCTAAATTATTTATTTATACTGCATATTTGACAAGCATGTATTCTTTGCTTTATTTTATTTCAGTACTTTTCAAAAGATACAGTGATTTATTTCAATGTTCTCCTATTTCAATCTACCTTTTTTATTCTTGTAAGCAGTGTCTGAACAGCAAAGGAATTTTGTTTATCTATCAAAGGTATTAAAAATTAAAATAATGGCAATATCAGATCTTAACTATGATGGAGGGATTAAGCAATTCTTATATTTATCCATAATTTGTTTACATTTTTATTTTTCTCCAGCAGTCAACTGCATTTGCATTTACAATATTGTTGCACTACATGCATGTGTGCTCCAGATAACCATATAAATATATCTTCATCTTGATAGATGAGCACAGGATGTTTCATATATTATGGTCCTGAAACATTTTCTGCTACAGGCCTTCACTAGCATCATCATAAGACTTGTGAAAATTCTAAGTTTCATTTTATTATACAAGAAACCTACAAAACACACTATTTGCATGATTAAAACCCAAAGCCTAATAGTTTATCAAATTCAATGCTTGGGAAACCGCTTTCATAATAACACACCCAACAAAGGACAGCTTTATACACATAATCTGCATCATTTTGAGAAGGACCTTCTTCAACAAACTGAACTGATCTCAACTCATACAGCAGTAGNCTGCATCCCGGGATCTGCCCTGGCACAGCCCCATCCCTGCTCTGCCCAGTTTGCTGTTTGCCCAAAAAGGAAGAACTGGTATCTAGAGATGAAGAAATGTGAGAAGATAAAATTGTTTTAAATTCCAGGACCACTAAGTCAGCTGCAAATGGATCTGGAATGAAGGATTTACACTTTTCAGAGCTAAAATTTTAAATAAAGATAAAAGTTCAAAATCAGCATATCTGCAGGGGTTTGAGTTATTTTTCCTTTAACTGGAATGAAACTGAAGGTATATCAAACAGAGAAAGTACAAAATTATATTAAATGTTACACATCTCTTCATACTTATTCTGAGACTGACATTAACAAAATATTTACTGGATGATAATTTTAAATTTATCACACAGCAGCAAACTACACATCTTTGACAAATGACATGAGTGAAAAGTTCCCATGACTTTACTCATACTTTTTTTTGCTAATACAGGCTGTGCATCCATGTGGCACAAAGACATTTGCAAAGTTTAGAGCTCATTGCTTTTTTTGTGATGATGCACATGCCATATGGCATTTTTCCTGAGTACTTATTAGACTTCTGTTGTTTGCCCTAAAATGAAAACACAAGTTTTTTGTTAATTTTTAAGGTTGATGATCAAATATTGATTTTTAAAAATGTATCATTGTTTTCTCTACAGCTTTTGAGAACATGGTGAGATTCAGATAGTTTTGTTTGGAATCTGTCTATACTTTGCATATTTCTCTTTTCTGGAGTAGTAAAATTAGAAACTAAATGGGAAATCTGGAAGCTATAAGTAGAGCAATTACCCTTTTTGTGGATTGAGATTAATCTGATTATATGTACAATTATCTATACAATCAAATCAGAAATACCTGAAATCAAATCATACAAATTTTCAATAAATCCTTCTCCTCTTGTCTTCTCCCTGCTGCCCTCCATCTCCTCTACCCATATTGAAATTGAAACACAGCTGCTGTATTTCAAGAGTTGATTCTACCAAGACATCACTAAGAAATCAGAAGATTTGTAAATATTTTATTTCTTTTAATAGGAAGGGGTTTTTTTCTTTTTTTCTTTTTTAATTTAGGAGAAAATTAGTTTGCACTAGACCTTCAGATAAATTGCCAAAGTTCAGGTCAGAATTTACATAAACCTACAACACTGGCTTTTGGACATACATAGAATCTAACATTTTACCTATAATTGATTGCTACAGATTGATCACTTGATTGACTTGGGTTTTTTGCTGGCAGGATTTTGTTAATGATATTTCTGTACAGTGCCTAACACAATTAGCCCTGAACTTCCCTGAAATATCAACGGAAAACATCCCCCCCATCAATCAACATTAAGGTAACAATAAAGTATTAAAGCAGAGCAGAGTAATTCTGAGCCAAAAGAAAAGCTAACTGTACTCCTGAAATATAATTTTAATATTAGCTAATACCAGTATCAGTTGCAAAAACCAGAAAGAAATGCAAATTCTATTCAGTAACATTTATTTCCATTTGACTGGCTTGTTATCTTTGATATGACTCACTATTTAACCTTTAAACATACATTGGTTCATTTTCATTATCTTAAACTAGCTTTGTTTATTCTGTGCTTACTTTTATGAACTTTACACATCCTAGCTCAGCATCCAATCTGATGAAGAAGTAATGTGGTCTAATGGCTAAGTGACATCCAAACTGGCAGGCTTATTCCCCTCTGCCATCTCTTCCCCCTCTCCTGGGCAAGTTCTCCAGCCATCTTCTCTGTGCTAACACTGACACATGACAAATCCATTTAGTGGAGCTAAATTACCAGAAAATTATCAAATTTTTGGCAGAATTAGATTTTTGACCCTCTTTCTTCATGAACAATTTCATTGTGTGGTCACACGAAAGGTGGTGCTGATGCAAAGGCAGCAAGAGCTCACGAATGAAGCAAGTGAAACAGGAATGGCAGAAGAATTTTGCACCTTTCAGTGGCAATTGGCCCTTGTATCAGCACAGATGTATCTTCAAGCTACACCTTTCAGTTCAAACTGAAAAGACAAAAGTTTTCCTTGGGGTAAGACAGAAAAATATATGCAACATTAGGAATACTTAATAAAATGGTTTTGAGGTACAGCAGGTATATTCGTCCCTGTGATATTAAAAGGACTTTACTACTTGTTGTCTCACTTGGAAAGTACTTTAGTATTTAAAAGAATTCACATAATGTGAATGTTTTAATCATAATCAAAAGTATTATAAGCTAATATAAAATTATAAACTGTATCTTTAAAGAAAATAAGCAAAAAGCCAATTAACCCAGAGCTTTTCTTCAACAAACATGTGGAAACATATCCAATCATTTTGGAAAGCACCAATTAAAATAAAATTAGTAATGTAAATATCAGAATTAAATATTTCATTTTATAATTGCCTTTCTCAAGAAGCTGGCTTTAACATAAACAGTGAAATGCTGTCAATCTGTTATGTTTGCAAGCCTTATCCACACTACAGTTGGTGCTCCCTTGCCTTTGTGTACATAGCACTTTGCATTAGCAAGTAACAAAAGTGACATTAAACAGACCCATTTCTGATAAGGGTATTCAAACATCTGAATATTTGGTTCAAATACATCAGAATAAAGATCGAGGTGTATCAAAAAAGGAGTCTTATTCAGTCTTTTCATCACAGAAATTTCAAAAAAGGAGAAATATGACACAACATGTGTCTCTATACACATGGTTAGCAGCATGTGACTGTGCAGAATGTGAACATATGCACAAGAGGGAGAAGAAGAAAACAGGTCCTTTTGTTTGGAAAACCCATGTGCAATACAGACACAACTGTAATGCAATACTGAGAGAGTGGATGGATATTAAAACTGTTCTGTGTTTTGTGACAGACATGAAAAAAGGAAAGGAAAATGGTACTCTTTGCTCTCATAGGTGCAGAAGGATATTGAGAACAATGCAGAGTTTCTTACAGTCTCAGAGAGCATGATGGAATACATTGTTAATGAATTCTACTGAGCCTACATGACAAAACCAGGACTGAAATTACAAAATCTGAAAACAGCTACTACAGCTTGTACTGGCATAAAGCTGGGGAAAAAAAACAAAGTCGATTTTTACACATGTAAAATCTAAATTTGAAGAGTTGGACCTTGACTTCAGACAGAATAAAGAAGATTCCTTACGATGATCATGAGGCCTCAGCAGAAAGGACATGGTGGTAGCAGCCTAAACGTGCCACCTTTTCCATCAACAAGCACTCAGGATGTGAATGAGGCTTTTTATAGCATAAGAATATCCCAAAGGAAATCCCATTATGATGAAAATGGGGATTAGAATATACCATACTGACAAAGTGTGACCAAGCAATGGTAACTTACTGATGAATGAGATCATCATTTTCAAATAGTGTGCTGGTAACCACAGACTGTTAGGCCAGGACACAATTTATTCCATATATGAAAAATACACATCCTGGAGGATTTAACACCTGAAGGTTTTCTCTACACTAGTGCTGTTTTTGTTACCCTTTCATTCCACCACTGGTCACTACCAGAGATAGAAAGCTAAATACATGTTTAACCCTGGTTTTGTGCTCATAGAAGAAACCACATTAATACAAGAGACAGTTGTGAAGTTTTCCACCGCAAGAAAACACTCCAACCCTATTCTTTCTTACTAACATTGGAAGATAAAATATGACAATAAAGTCAGTTTTCGAATGCAATTTGTTAAAATTATCCAGTTTGCAAAGTCAAGCATTTAAAATAAAGAGGAAAATACAGACTTGCACTTGCAGTTTTCATTTGACTTTGAATACATGAACTCTGATGGACTTAGCAACGTAATAATTTCCTTTTTATGGTTCATTCATTTTTCTCACTTCTCTGAGCCAGAACATGCAGGGAAATGAGGAACAAAAAAGAATTTTCTCATGGATAAGGTCTGCCATCCCAAATAAATGGCACATCATTCTTGTCTTTGTCTTAGAAGACTGAAGTGATATTGAACAACTCATCTCAACCACATTTTCTCAGGAAAAACACCAACACTGGCCACACTGCCTAGATACCTGGTTTAGAGAATCTGTGATCTGTTTTTACAGTCTTTCCACTAACTGTAAATTAAGGAGAGGCATTATAAAATCAAGTGATGTAGATTATAGGAGTAGTATATTCCAAAGCTCAGACAATGTGTAATGCTTATGGCAAAAGGTTGGAGATAGGTAAAATCCAGGGTAAATTTGGCAGGCTAAAAAAGAGAGGTAAATAATTTGTCACAGAGCACAGGAGTAAAAGCCCTGCTGCTCAGTGCTAGCAAAGCAAGAAAAGGTAAGAGTATCTTTGTATTTCCCTCAGTTAATGCATGCCTGGTTTAGACTGATTGACACTGTACTTTAAAGACAAAAACTAAGTCATGAAATCTTTCAAATTATCATATTTGACTGAATTTTCATCCATTTTCATCCATTGATTTTACTCCACCTGCAGCACACTAGACAAGGTAATAATTTATGATAATTATATGAAAATATACAATTAATATTCATCACCTCTCATTTCTCATCACTTTAGATGATCAGTAATGCAGAGTAAAAATGCTGTCAGATTTCTAATTGCTTTGTAATGGGCCTGAAATAGGGAAATCATTAAAGACAAACAATCTGTCACTTGTCTGTTACCTTAACTATCTATCACTTAAAAAAACCCTCATTAAATACATTGCTAATGAATGACAAAAGACTGTACTCAGTGTGCCCAGATGTACCTTTTTAAACAATATTGTAAATTGCTTAAATAATTCCCAAGACATTTTCAATCACTTCTGTGGAAATTTAATGGAAAACATATATTTTCCGTGCATGTTACATCTCATTTGTTCACATCATTATGACATTTAGTCTATCATATGCACATCTCCTGGGAGACAAAACTTTTTATTTTTACTGTTGACAAATCTGATACAATTAGATAAATTCTGCAAGAACTCAGCATTCAGATATCTGACCCCTTTCTTTTTTTTAAAAAAAAAAGAAAAATATCCATTAATAATTTTAAAATAATCCTATCTCTTCCAAGGATATTTAATGTCTAGATTAAAAAAAGAAGTCCAACATTGTTCAAAGTTGAACAGATTATTTTATTTCAGTTGTTCCCAAGAGACAAAACTCGGAATGTTCACTTTGAGTTCACTGTTTAGAGTCAGCTGTCTATTACAGCTCTGACAGAAAAAAATCGCTTGAAAAAAAATTTTTCTCACTGTACTGACTGAAGAGCCAGGATGAAAACAGCACATCAGAAGTGAGACCCCATAATGAAATCTTGTACTATTATTTGCCACATTAATTAATTGCTGATATTAACTGTCACATTGAAGAGCTGAAAAGATGAAGACAACAGCTGCAAAAATTATTTAAGGCAAAATATTCATCTTTGCATGACTTAAACATGCTCGGTTTCTTAAACTTATCAAAACCCAGTCAACATTCAGTCCCTATTTATGATGCTGAAAGAGGTTTAGATTAGATATTGGGAAGAAATTGTTCCCTGTGAGGGTGGGGAGGCCCTGGCACAGGGTGCCCAGAGAAGCTGTGGCTGCCCCACCCCTGGAAATGCTCAAGGCCAGGCTGGATGGGGCTCTGAGCAACCTGGGACAGTGGAAGGTTCCCTGCTCATTGCAGGGAGTTGGAACTGGGTGATCTTTAAAGTTCTTTCCAACCCAAATCATTCTAGGACTCTCTATGTAGCAGTAGGAAACCAACATGAACCAAAAAAAAAAAAAGCTAAAAAGCTTTACTATTCTTACCAAGACTTTGCAAAATGCCATCTAGAAGTAAAAAACATAGTTAATAGTGAGAAAGTCTGGATGTTTCAGCTGTTTCATACTTTGTCCAGTCATCTTTTATTGCAGTAACAGAAGCACACACAGCATTCAGTTAAGTCTCTAAATAATTCTCCTCTAAATAATTCTATGGCAGCACAACCCAATGCTATGTGACAGTCTCAAGAAAAGCATCTACTAAAAAGTCAAATATTCTCACAAAAATGTCTGAAACCATCAACTTACATCAAAAGTATCTTAAACAAGAGAAGGAAACTTTTTTTACCATATTCAGGTGTCCAGCTCCAGTGAAATGCATAGCACCTCTGCATGCTTACATAATTTAAGATAGTTAAGCAATCCTGGTTTCTTACAAATGTGTCTCATGCTTCCATTCTGGGACAACAGTCCCAGCTCTTCTCCACGACTTCCTGGTCTGTCTCCACTCCTCCTAGACTGCCATGGCAACTTCTCCACATTCTCCTGTCATTTACCTGCTCTTTTTTGCTTTTTGCCTTCAGAAGGGGAAAAAAGCAGCAGAGCTGTGTGTGCTGACTCACCAGCCAGAGCATTTGTGTTCAGTCTGTTTTTCCCTGTTCTCTCTCCCCCTCATACCCATTCCCATTTAACAAATCTTGAACTAAGTTCATTTTTATACCTCTAGAGAAGAAAGATTATCAAATTGCCTTGAGACTGACCAACAGTTTCACAAGTCCTTACTACCAGTCAGGGCATGATTAGCTCTGACTGACCCAAACATGATGTTATGGCTTCTGAAACTGGGTAGATGAAAAGAGAAACTGAGACACAAGGGCTGTGACACCAGACAAGGTCAGTGGTGCATGAACACCAAACTGTTATATCAAATAGCCCATTTTCTTCTACTTTGGCATGCTGAGCATGCACAGAAAAGAACAAATGTTTCACTTCCAAAATTGTTCCATTGACTCCAGAAATAATTCCTCAACACGTACAGCTAATTTTCTGTCTAACAACTCATTACAGATACACAATTGCTCACAATCTCTCAAACAGCTCTGTGTTTAGAATACTGTATGAGCTGGTACCAATCCTATCACGATCTAAAACTGAAAAAGCTCAGCA
>JANPWX010000473.1:153791-218672 GCA_024734555.1 Trochalopteron elliotii | reverse complement strand
GTCATTAACTTGATGAAAGATGGCCAGAATTGAAACCCACACTGCTAGTTAGGTTTTGCTTCCTGATCTGTGCTAACGGTGTATGTTTTGGTTCATTTTTATTTGTTTTTATGTGCTTTAAGAAAGCTTACTTCTTACTCAGCAGCATGGAGTAGTTCCCATGCTGTGAAAATGTCATTTTGTAAAAACCAGCACACACCTTTTCCTGTGTCTTCCTGCACAATTTGAAATATGTCACACTTTTATGTACTTGATATTTTCATGCGTTAAGTGTGGTGTTGCTTCAAAGTCAAAACTTTGTTTTACGAAGTGCCTTTATAAATGGTGTATCTGTAACCTGGGGCATTTCTAAGCAGATCATTTTACATACAAAATGATTTTTAAAGAAGCATGGATGGCTTCTGAACAGGATATGCTGAGGCATTTGGACAGGAAACACAAGACTTCACATTTAACAGTCTGTGGGATGGAACGGCCGCATGAATTTAACTTTTTTTGCACAGCAGTTCTCATATAACAGCATAGAGGTATTTGAGGGCAACAGTGAGTTCTGTGATCCTGTAGTTGGCCACTGTGGGGATACACAAGACAGAGGGTGAGACAGATTTAATTAGCATAGCTGGTTTGATAACCAGGATGCCATGGCAGGAACAAACAGAACTCTGAGATTACAGAAGATGGGATTAAACCTGTTTATGGGAAGAGGAGAGATTCAAACAACCCCCTACGAGAAAGATTTTGTAAAATGCATAAGTTGTTTGTATGATCTTTTAACCTAATTATTGTAGTGGAAATTATTGACCTTCCTGAAATGGTCTATAAGCTTTTGGAAAACCTGAGTAAAATGAATTCTGATCACCAAATCAGTCTTCCCATCTCTCCATCAATCGCTGGTAGGCCACATCCTTGTTTTTGCTTTTTCTGTTTCTCTTTCAAGTTGTGATTTCATTTATTTGGTTTTCTTACACAGTGATTTCAAAGGCACTCAGGCCATGGCCTTTGAGAGGACAAAGCAGAAGGATTGGTACAAGGTCCTGGGGGCCAGACCATCGGACAGCCTGGCAGAGCTGAAACAGAAATACCAAAAACTCGCTTTGTTGGTAAGGCTGGGTCTGATATTTAACATGCACCAAAGTCATTTTTATAAACCAATAAGGTGCAAGGTTTGTTTTTACAGTTTTTGTATCCATGTGGTTGAGCAGATGCAAACCTCAAGTACACAAAGACCAGATGCAAAGAACAAAAAGAAGGGTTTTTTTCCTAATAGTCAGTAGTATTGAGATAAAAAATGAATAGGAAGAAAATATGTTAATTTGATTGGAAAGTTTCTGGTGAGTTTTTGTATTCTTGGTCATGCATCAAGACTTCATGTTCTGTGAATTCCCCTAATTTTTTCTGTACTGCTGCAGTATGTGCATAAGAATCTCAGAGCTTTACCAGATTATTCTGTGTGATTCTTGGTTATTCTGCTTTACCCCCTCCCTTGAATTCAGGCATTTTGCTCAGAAAGTGCTTTGGCTTGGGTGTCTGAGGAAAATGGAGGAAAATTTTTTGATACTGTTGACTCTTTCCAGCTGAATGTGATAGACAGATAAAACTCCCAAGGTAACTAAATTCCTGTTTCTTGAAAGCTGGTGACTTAGTAGAGAAGAAGAAGGGTGAGCAGAACTTAGTTTTTGTAGGAAAAACTCCCTTTTCTGTAGGAAGCTGCTAGCCAGGCTGTCAGTATTGGCAGGGTGTTGGAGCCTGTGCATGGCAGATCTGAGGTGGTTTGAGGTGTCAAAATGAATGTGATAAGAAGTTGGGATTTTTAAGTGGGGTAAAGAGAATGCCAGTGACCAGGAGAATGAGTTTTGTTAGAGTTGAACTAAATTCATGGTGTTGTGGGGGGAGGTTGTTAATTTTTATTTCCAGCCACTACAGAAACAGTTTTAAGATTTGGTCATTTCACCAGAACGTTCCAATTTTACACATCTTGGTATTCTTCAGCTAAATTTGCTAGGCAGCCCCTGCTGTACATCTACTCCTTCTCAGTGCCTCCTGTGAACTTATTTCTTTGCCTGAAACTGATGGGTATACTCAGTCTTAAGTTCTACACCTAAGGTGTTTGTGTGCAGATTCTGGACACCAATTCCTTGGTTCTCATTATTAAACTTGGATTATTCTAATGGAGGAGAGGGCTTTGGAAGCCAAGTTTCTTCGTTCCATTTTGAATTGAAATTGTTGTTTTCATGGACCTCCTAATGGTTTTGTTCTGTTGAATTGCTAGTAAAATGTGAATAAAAGATTAATAAAGGTCTGATTGTTCTTAATGAAAGTGGTCAGGGGACTATGGTGTAAAATACTTCTGTCCAGACAGGGGCCTAATTCAAACTGAATACTGTAGTGGAATTAATATCTTTATTTTCCTATGAATTGATGTATAATAATGGAATTAAAATTATAGCTGTTTTTCAGGGCTGTTACAGAAGTAAAGCTTACATAATCCCTTTCTTGTATGAAGTTACAGAGCTGTACTTCAGTGTAATTTCATGTCATTATTTTGGGGGTGCACGAAGCAAGAATTATCAAAGTTTACAACAGTGTGTCTACACCTGTAACTGTAGTTTCATAAGATTAAAGTATTGTTTTAATATTGTTTGTATACAAGCATTTCTTTAGCACCTGTATATTTCCAACCTGACTGGCTAGTGCTCTTTATTTGAAAAGAAATGTTAGAGAAAATGAGGATAGTTTTTTTTGTTGGTTTTGTTTTAGCGTCTGTGATGGATCCCTCTGACTAAAGCAGTGTTTACTGATGTTTACTTGTAGGTATTTTCCCAAGGCAGATCTGCTGCTTGTCTGTTGTTGTTACCATATGTCCTGTCTCTGCTCATCTTCTTCTTTTAGCTGAACTGTTACAGGCTCTGCTTGATGCTCTCCTTGCTGGTGCAGCATCTAGCACAGTCACTCTGGGGTCTCCAGAGCATGGTGCTGATGAGACCACCGTGGTTTTTGTGGACCTTACACCCCCACTGGCTGTAGGAGAGGCTGGAGGGCACAGCATGAATCTTCTCTTAGTTACAGTGGGAAAGTGCCACAGTTGAGACAGGTTCCATGTTTGGAAAAACTCTAGGGGATTTCCTGAAAGAAAAGTCTGCCATGGCATGTTAACACAGAAATGTTCTCTCTGGTTCAGGGATTCATGAGCTGTGGACTTCTGAAGGTTGGCTGTAGTAGGGGAATGTTTGTCCTGATGCTGTTCCCTGGTCACCCAGTGTTCATTGTTAGTAAGAAATCCAGCAGTGGATGGACCTTCTGTGTCCTTTCAGATGGAGTCACTCTCCTGCTCCCCAGGCTGGTCCTTGCAGCCTGTGGTAATTTCTCAGCCCTGAGTGCCCAAGTGCTCCTTGAGTTCTCTGATGCTGTTACTGGAGGTGGGGCTGGTACAAGTGGCACTGCCATTGCCAAGGGCAGGGGACAGGCCTCCTTGCAGGTACATGCAGGCTTTTAGAAGCTGGAATAGCAGATGAACACAGCCTTGCATTGCTTCTTGCATGTCGGATTTTATGGTCAGTACAGAATGTTTTCCAGTTTTTATACAGCTGCAGAAGTTAATCTAAAGAATTATGTTGTGCTAATAGCCTTAAAGTCCAAAGGTTTGCAAAGGAACTTGGGTGTTGGATACCAGCTGCAGTTAATATGACATTGATTCTGTAATCATGAATATTCTGATCACATGTGTTCCTTAGCATCAAGCAGAATAGATGGTGGAATTTATTTTTAAACATAATTTTGATGTTAAAATAAAAATGGCAAATCTCTGAGTCCAAGCCTTTTTCTAGTGATCCCCAATGCTTCATGTTGAGCATTTGCTTTTTGCCATCTGCTATTTTCTGTATTTGTCAACACGTGTATGCTTAGCATCTTGAAGAAATAGGCAGATGTAAAATTTCCAAAGCTAAAAAGAGTTGGAGATCTTGCCATATGTCATCCAAAAGATGACTATATCTGCTGTTAAATCTCAGGACTGACCTTAATAATACAAAGTAGTACACAATTAAAAGTGATTTAATTGTAGCTTTGTAAGAACAACTTCATCAGGGCAAATTCACTTAAAACTAATGAATTTTTAAAACCAAACCCCTTTTTCGTAATTCTAACAAATTGAGGATGGGAAAAGTTAATAACCCAGAAAAAACCTGTACATAGACACCCTACTAGAATGAATATATTTTTCTTTACTGCACTTAATTTTTTCAATTGGTCATGTCACAACATGTATGCAAGTGAATTATTTTACTGTAGATGTTATGAGTTCAGTCCTTAAGATTAGTATTACTTTGATGCAGAAAATTACTTCAGGCTAAAACAAGGGATTTCTTTTTCCTGCCACAACTTCTAATTATTTAAGCATCTTATAAAATTTCCTTGAGACTTAATTTTTTTTTTTTTTTTTTAGTAATTCTTGTTTCCTTAGGTGACTGATACCTGGATTATCTTGATATTCTGTTACAGTAAGAATCAGTAGCAGCTGAAGATGACAGACTTCGGGACACAAGATGCATGTGCCATTGTCAATTCTATAAAAAGCTTCTTTTTAAAAGAAAATAAAACTTGTGTGTATGCAGGCTCATACTCTGGCACAAAGCTCCAGCCAGTAATTCTGAAAGGAGAAAAAAATCTGTGAGCGAGTGCTTTGAAACCAGCATAGCTCAATGCAAAGATTCCTTGGCTGACTCTTACAAACTCATGTTAAATTGCTTTCTGAAGCACAGAAGACTTGTAGTTTCCATACCTAAAAGGAATCAAGCAAATTCTGAGAATTAATAACTTGTTGAAGTGGTAGGAGTAGGTCTTTAATGTTGTGGAACTTTGGGACATGCTGGTGGCTTTGGGATCTTTGGGATACACACAGCCTTTTATCCACAGTTACATACATGGTAGTTTCAACAAGGTGATTTCTTAAATGGATAAATGGGTTTTGTACTCTATGCTTGGTTTTTTTAAGGAATCCATTCAGCTTTTAGGAAGGACAGTGCTTATGTTTCATTTCTAAATGTGTATAAAATCGACAGAAGATGAAATCAGAGCAACAGAAACAGGACATTCAGGGGACACCCCACCCCCTCCCATCTTATTTTTGGCACTATTTTAGCATTTGCTTTTGGTCCAGCACTTTGCGGTCAAAGAATAAGTTGTCAGATTGTTTTTGAATTTTTATGTAGCTGCTTTATATCTGAAAAATGCTTTTTACCAGGAATAAAGTCACCAAACACATAAGCTTTGTCTAGCTGAAAATCAGGTGTCTGTTCCTGTTGATGCTGATGATATTATAGGATACCTTTCAACTGGAAAAAAATTATTGTGCAGGAAAATTATATGCTGCTGTTACAATGTATGCCCTAATCTTAAAGAAAATCCATGTAATTTGAGCAGGCAGTATGCAAGAAGCTCTTATTTTTAATATGGTAAGGAAATAAAATGTGCCACTTAACACAGAGTGCTACAAAGATTATCTTTTTTCATCAAAAGGGGTGGTGTTTGTGTATATAAATACAAAGTGTTAAGGTGCTCACTTGATCTGTTTGAAGGAGTAGATTTGCAAACAGAGCATCAGGCAGAGGTGAGAATGAATCTCAGCAACAATAAACAAGGGAATTAATAGAAATTTAATGAAGCAAAATTACTTCAAGAAGAAATTATTCCATGGAGCATGTTTAAAGGAAAGATAGGGTTTTCTGGAGAGCAGAGAATCTGTTATCAGATTTATGTACACATCTAAATTCTGCAATCACATATATGACACAGAGAGTGTCATATATGTAAAGTTAAAGAGCTGCTTGTTCTTTTTTATGATTGTTGTTTTAAAGTTTGTTGCAAGGTAAATTCAGTATTAGTCCTGAAAGCACCTGATTACTGAGGAACTTCCTGCTAAATTTGAGAAAACACTTGGAGTTTTGTGTTGGAAGACTCATAATAATGGTTTTCATGAGAATCAGGCAGTGTTTGTATTCCTTTTTCAATAACCTTGGCCAGGTTTGGGTTTTTTTTTTTATTTGAATAGCAGCACACATTAGAGGTGTTTAGCAGATGCTTAGTTAATTCTAACTTCAGCTGACTGGTAGAGAATGGATTTGTAGTTTGACAATATAAACAGAACAAGTTCAGTGCAGCCTGGAGCTTGACTGGAATTAATCTAATAGATGCAGAAAGATTTACCATCAAGTTTAATACAGAGGACTGTTGTTTCAATGCTCACAGTAGATTTACTTGGAGCTGTTCTTAAATCTGATTTACCAGTTATCACTTTGATACAAATAAGGGGGCATATTGTGCTGCTGCTGTTTAAACTGTGAGTTGTGTGATTTATTCACCTGACTTTGGTGTTGGCTTTTGCTTCGTTTACTTTGTAATGTGTAATGATTTTTCAAAGATGTAGGTGAATTTTAACGAGTGGATGGGGTGTGGCTATCCCTACAGAAGAAGTTTTTATCTTTAACTTACATCGAATATGAGAACCTCTAGCATCACAAAATAGGCCAGCAAGAAAGTGGTGCATTGCTTATCCAGGTAGTTCAGCCAGTTGTGAAAGTAATGTTAGTTTCAAAAATTTCTAAATGTGATTTGTTTACTTACAGGGTTATTGTCCATAGTTCAGTTGTTATAATGAGCAGCTTCTGGTACCTCATCCTCTGTAGATTTATGGTTCATACATAACAGAATGGGCACCAGACAATTGAAATGGGAGATTTGGCCAAATTGTGCTTGGCCTCTGATGTCATTTGTGCTCTGCAGAGGAATCTGATGCCTCTCTTGAACACTTTGTGCCCTGGTTATGTCATTTATTCATTGTAACAATGTATTTTAAAAAGGATCTATACTGTTTTTCCGTAGACTTTTTTGAGAAAGGTGTTCAATATTCACAAATATTCACTGTGTCTTGAGTCAATATAAAACTAAAATCCTGATTAAAAATAAAATCTTTAGTAGCTTACTAAATGCCATAAAGACATTTCTGTAATATTTGCAACTGTTCTTTCAGCATTTTGAAGACATATTTAAGTAGTTTTATATTGAGCAGTGGCTTTTTATCTCATTTCTGACATGAGATGTTTGGAAATAAAAACCATATAGCAAAAGATGTGTTAAAGCACAAAGAGGGAAGCTACAAAGACCAGCATAAATGCTTTCACATCAAAAATGTTCTGGTTCTTCTGATGTAAGTAGTCTGTGTCTTATTTTATCATCTGTTTAAAATGCACAATATAATTATTACAGAAAGCTGTTAAAGCAACACATTCTCATGTTCCTTCTTTTCTTCATCTTTTTACACTAGAGTCAGAAAATCCCCATCTGAGTGACATAACTGTCCCACCCTCCATCTTTTCCTTGCCTCACTGCATCAGAAATGCTTCCTCATCTCCCATTGAACTCAAATGCTCAGCAGACATGAGCTCATTTGAGCTGATCTAATGCACAAGTGAGTTCATGTACCTGAAGAGGTGGCTTGTAGGTTACATTCTAGGAAGCTTATTACTATAGAAAAAAAGTTCAACTTTTTGTCTTCTGCCAGTCATTTGGATAAACTCTTTGTCACTTAATTTTCAGTTTATTAAAAGTGATATTTCAAGGCTGAAAAGTCAGTAGTCAGCTGTTGACTGACTGTTGCTAAACTTGACCCTTCATTGTTATTCCTACTAAATTATCAATAATGAAAAAATTCAGCCTGTTTTGCTTGGATTTATGACCCGAGAATGTCCCTAGTCAGAGAAGGAAAAGATGAATGAGTTTGCTGAGCAGCACCTTAGCTAAACATTTTTCTTTCCTTGACAGAACATCGGGTTGTAACTAATGAGGTGTTTGAGGAGAGGCTGAACAAGAGCTGCTCTTTTAAGAGGTACTTGCCTTCTGTCAGAGCAATCCAGGATTGGCTCTGACTGCTGCAGAGGAGCAGTGCCAGCTATGGGCTTGGGAGGATTCTCCCAGTGAAACTCTGCCTCCTGGAAATGTTGCTGTTGAAACTCAAGGGATGAAAACCTTGGATTATTCCTCTGCACTTGCTGACCTGTGCTAAGTTTTGACTTTATCTTTCCATCTCCTTCTCTTGTCTCTTCCTTTCTAAAATGGGGCAGTTCTGTAAAGGGTAGATAGAGTGTTATTAAATATCAGTGTCCCAAAGGTCAGTAATGAATTCTGGTAAGTGAGCAGAATATTGTATGTGGATATGTGATTTCCTAGAGTCCCCCTTGAAGTGTGTCCCTTTAGCATTGAGAGGAAATGCTGCCAAACTTGTTTCCTTGGCGAAATTTGCCAACCACATCAAGCATCAAATTGGAAGTTGAATTAACACCAAACTAGTGATCAGTCCAGATAGGAACACATCCTTCAAGCTGATAAATAAACCCAGTACAAACTAATTTCTGAGTGTGTGTGATTCCATGGATTGTTTGGTATTGTTTTGTCGCTGTGGCTGTGAATTCTTGAAATAATGCTGATTTTTATTTATTGTTGTTGTTCTTGTTAGGGATTTTTTTCTGTTGTGTTTTGGGGGGTTTTTGCTTGCTTGGTTTTTTTAATACTGGTTTTCAAAACTGAGTAAATTCCGTTAATAGCTAGCTTTATGTCCATTTTAAAAATTGTAATTCAACAAGGGCCAAAGCTGTTATTTTGAGGTCTCAAATGGCTTCAAACACTGTAGTGATTCTATACCGGTCTCAGATGGGGAGGGCTGAAAGAAATAGTTCCAAGAAAACAAAAGTGAAGACCACTTGTTATGCCAGTGTTGGAGTTATGATTACTAATGGCTGTTTTTTTAAAAGTCCTGTGTTCTTCAAGGCCTGCTTTCCATCTGCAGCTGGAGTGCCTTAGGGACTTTGGTTGTTTTGCATTATGCTTAAATCTGACCTCTTAAAGCTGTGAGGCTGTTTTCAGGTATTCCAAATGAGTCAGAAAATGAATGTCACACTTTGGTTTTGAATACTGTGTTTGTGACTGGGGCAGGGGGGCAGCACAGAAAATTGTGCTTTGTGCTCAGCAGCTCTTAGGAAGTCGTGGGGATCAAAGTACTTGACTTTACCTGCAGAAGGGTTTTCCTCTTGCAAGTCCCAGTGCCAGCTGAAGGCTCCTGCCCCAAACTGCCTGTCCCTGCCCTTCTGCCAGATGTTACTCAGCCTGTGGGTTTTCCTTTGAGCACTACTGTCCATGGCAGCTGGAAAGGTTCCTCCCTGTTTTTTCAGTAGTTTAAGCAACCCTGCTTGGTCTGATTTTCTGAAGTGTTTTTGTTTGTTTGTTTGTTTGGGGTATTTTTCTGTAATAAAATAGATGATTTGGGAGTTTGCTTTCACATGAAAATAGCATTTGCCTAAACTGTTTTCCTAACAGTTTGTCTGGAATTATTATATGACTAGGGCCACAGTAATCTATGCCTAAATGACAGAGTATTGTTCAGTGTGACATTATTAGTGTAAAATGTGAGCATAGGAACCAGAATTTTAGGAAAAAAATTTCAAATTCCCTTACTAATTTTACCTTTATACTACGGTAAATTTAAGTGGAGTTTTCCCCCTTCATTCCTTTGCTAGTTTTTGATGGATTTTTCTGTTGTTTTTTCTTCTCCTGCTGTATAGAGTAGTTTTCAAAGGGCTTTTTGAAGTACCTCTTGAGACTCTTGGGTCACTCTTCATAGAAAAATAAGTAGCCATGGAAAGGGAAGAAAATGAAAGAGAGTGTTTCTGAAAAAGTACTTTTTGGTAACCATAGCTTCTGTTTTTTCTCCTCATTTTCATACCTTCATTAGCCAAAGAATTGTTTTCTTCTATTTATACAACAGTTTATATTCTTTTCTATCAATAGAAACAGAAACTTTTACACTTGATTTTTTTCAGGAGGAGCTGAAGGGCTCTAAAGTAGCAGATTGGTGGAGTGTTGCCTTGGACAAAGAGGAGAGCCACTGGCACCAGTTAAGACCAGTAAAGAGTGTGGAAGTTCAAAGTAGCAGGGTGATGCTACAGTACCATGATAAAAGCAATTGCATTTTAAATACGTTTGAGCAAGATACCTTTAAAAAAAAGAAACCCTGCATGGAAATTAATGAGTTTATGGCAGTGTAATTTAGTGTGGGGTTTTTTAATTGCACTTAGAAGACTCCAGTAATTTTCAAGAATTTGCTGCACTGGATCTGTAGTCCCATCCTGTGTTTTTACTGTGCAGCTGTCAGTGAACACCCATTTTGTGTTCTGCATACCTGTTGCACGTTGCTCTGTACATGTAATCCTGACTTTTTTTTTTTTTTTTTTTTTTTTAATTCTGGCTGGTTTTAAAAGAAAGCAGTTTGGGTTGTCTGTGGGTGTTTTCTTTCAGAATTATCCACTGGATAATGAATAACAAAAATGTTAGGGGAAAACTCCTTTTTCCTCCAGAGTGCTGTCTTGAGGACATTTTGCTGCAGTTATTTGAGTCACAGCAATTATTTCCTTATAGTTACAGCTATAGCAACAATAGTGTTATTTGAAATATTTCTGTTCTGGTGAATTTTTTTTTGTCTCAGGGAAAGGTGTAGATGTGTTGTGCTGGATGTTGTGTATAACACTGGTTATTTCTGGCCAGAAGGTTGTGGAAAAGATTAATAATGTGTGTAAAACATGCAAGCAGTGGAATGTTGTGTGGGAAGATTGATACTTGTACAATAGTTTGGATCATGGCAGATTATAAGGAGGAAAAAGGGACAAGGCTGGACACACTTTTCACCAGCTAACTGATCAATGTGCAGTGTTAGAAAAGAAGTCATAGAATGGGTAAGTTCTAAGAGATGAGAAGGAAAAGGGAAGTGGTCATCTTTTATTTTTCCACAAATGAAGAACATCTCCCATGAGAAAGAAACATCCTGGAGATGGGCAGTGCAGGCTGTAATTAGTGTCAAGGCTGATAACATGATCAGGTAGGGCAAGGCTAAAGCTGTTAAAAAGCTTAAAGGTTGGTTGTGTTTAGGGGAAGAAAGGAAGAAGAGATGGATGGAAGTAATGAATCAAGTGGATAAATTCCTTGCTCTTTTGTCCAGCTGTCTTTGGACAGACATCCCTTGGGGAAGTTTAAATCTCTGTATGGAAAGATTGAATGTCACAAGGAGCTCCTCACTGTTTCTCCTCTTTGCAAGTGGAAGAAGCAGGCTCCTTGCATGTTCTCTGCTAACTTCTGCCAATTGAGTGAGCATGTTGAAAAGACTGATTGTGGACTAGGAAGGCAAGTTTAAGACCTGGCATCATCCTTTTCATGGAAGTGAACAAGTTTCACGTTTTGGAGAGAGTGCCTTGCAACATCAGTGAAATACAAAAAGCAGCTTCAAAGAAATCTTGTTTTGTGCTGGTTTAAGATAAGAGCACTCCTTTTTTTTTTTTTTTTTTTTTCTTTTTTTTTTCTCTTCCCAAACATTTGTCACACGAAGCTTTTCAGTACTGAATTGTGCCAGTGACTTCAGAGGGGACAGCTTAGGAAACAAACGAGTGTGGAGCCTGACCTAGGGAGGGCCCCACTTCTCCCTGTGAGTCTCCTGCAATGCACGTGTTACATCCCTGGTGTTCCTGCAGACAGACATTCATCCTGCCCCTCCCAGGCTTTGTGTACAAGAAAGGATGTCATCCCAGCAGCTTAGGAAAACTGTAGGGCAGGAAGTGTGAAGCAAATATTTCAGAGCAGCACTAAACTTTGTGTCTGGCTGTGGCCCCGTTGCTGGTGTGGTGCAGAGGAACAATGCCGAGCTTTGCTGTATCGCAGTAAGCATTAGGTGGCAGTAGCGTGTTGTGTTTGGCAGCTGCTTTGTCGTCGGGTTTTTATCTTTGCTGTCTTCAGTGCAGTCTCATAAATGGAGAAAACATGTATTTTATTTCTCGCAGTTGTTATGAAATGCTGATTTAGGCTTGCTTTGGTTGTGGGACTGTAAGGGCAGCTGTTTGGAGGCCTGTGTGCAGTGCTGGGATTAGGGTGCTGTGGTGTGTGCACTGTGTCCATGATTTATTTTCTGGTCTGTAGTACCTAACAGTGATAACATTAACCACACATATTCTGATGATAAATATGCTGCTAATGGCCAAGTGAGTTTAGTTCTGCAGCCCTTACTTTTTCATAGGCTGTTATCATATCTAAACATAATATAATCTTAGATGAAGTAGGTTTGGGGCTTTTTTTTTTTCTTTTAGTCTTTTTTCTTAGATAAAAAACAATCTTAGGCTCAAGAGAAAGTTAGTAGGAACATAATTAACCTTTCAGCACAGTATTGTTGTCACTCCAGGTCTTGGACAAGTGCAGTTACCTTGTGACCCTTTTGGGAGGGTGTTTTTTCCCTTCATCCTTGTTTCTCCCAGGTAAAGGATCTCAAGGATTTCAGAACTGTGTTGCATTGTATTAATTGGGCAGGATGATCAATTAATGGAAGAAGAGCAAGAAAGTGTTGACAGAACATGCTACCTAATTAGTACCTGATGGACCATGTAGGCCACAGAGCCCAGACTGTGATGTTGCCTCAGGGTGGCAACTGTGCAAGACCTTTATATGCAAAATAGGCCTGTGGAAAGGCCAGGGAAGGAAGTTTTCATTGCTGAAATATTTCCATTTCCACTGCAACCTTGGGAGAAGCTTCATACTTCACAGAAGGAGCACATTTCAAATTATCAACCCTGTGTTTTCTACACATCTTGTTCTGAGGTAATGTAGCCTTTTGTTTGCTCAGGTTTTTTTTAATGGAAGAGCTGATCTGCAAATAGGTGTTCTTTTTTTTTTTTTAATAAAACTGTGTGGCAAGAGAGAAATACTAGGGCAGTAAGATTTCCTGATGGCTCCTGTGATAAAATGGCAAGCAAAAGGAGTCCAAGTGAGGAGCAGCCAACGCCACAGGGTTCAAGGGTTCCACCCCTACTGGTTTTGGATTGCACAGCAGTGCTGGAGTGTTTTGCAGGTGAAACTTAAGGCATTCTGAATTGAAAAGCACTTTGAGTGTAGGAAGGTAGGATACCAGAATTATTTAGTTACTGGTAGTTAGTGGGTTTTTTCTATTTATTTGTATAAAGGCATTGGTAATTAATTCACATTCTTCATTCAGAAGTTCTTCCTGCAGTGACAGAATTTTAATGTTTACGTGGTTAAATTCAAGATTTTTTCAAAACTGACTCGTTTTGTCCTGCAGTTTAAACTTCTTTGTTTTACTGAGATAAACATCTTATTTCAGAATACTTTCATTGAGTAAATAACCTATTTTTGTGTGTAAAATAGTGTAATTTTTATCCCCTGCCCTAATTTTGTAAGGTCAACTGGTGAAGTTTGAAAATGGCTTCTTTCTTTGACCTTTCAGTGAGTGCCACAGGGTGGGGGCCTAGTGCATGTTTGTCACTTTTTCCCTTGATTTTCACAGGTGGCTAAAACATGGTTTTCTTACATTTTGTTAGCCAAAAGCTGAAATTCCAGTTTAATAAATGAACTGATAATTTGACCTGTGTTCTAATTTTAAAACCCCTTGCAGAATGGATTGTGCAAGGAAAGCATTTGGGCCCAGAGCACAGCAGGCAGTCTGTGCTCTGTGTGTCCTGCCCACAGCCAGAGCAAATGCTCATTTAGAGGTGTTGTGCTTGGGTGCTCAGCTATGGCAAAGGTAATACCAGGCCTGGGTGTTAGTTCTGTTACAGGCTGATGGGGATTTATGGCTGAAAGTGTTCAGGGTGATGATGGAGGTAAAATCAGCCCAAGTGTTAACTTTAAATGTAATTATAGAGCTCTCAGAGTGTTGTAATTGCATTATATGGTTCCTTTCCTGTGCTGTGTCCAGCAGGGAGACTGCTCAGCTTTACATTGTGGTGCTTTATCAGCTGATCTGGAACTTTCAAGACATGCTGCATAATTTGATGGAAGGTATTGCTACAAGGCCTGTGGTGACAGTTCAGAACTGGAAATGTGCAGTTTTGCCCAGGTGGGGGGTCATGAGGGGAACCCACTCTCCTACACTGTGTTAAGCTCAGCTGGTAGTGTTTCAGATACAGAAGTTTAATATCTTGGGTAGCTTTAAACATAAATTTATTGTGCCCTGAGACCAGTAGAAGCAGAATTACTTGTTCATGAGGGCTGGGGCCTGGATCAGCCACACTTTGAACTCTCTGAGGACAGAGATTTCAGGGTGGGTACCCTGCATAAAAACCCAAGCTCAGTCTGAACTTTGCAGTGGAGGCAGGGTTTACCCACCAGCTCTCACACTGATCTCTCCTGCTCACAGTCTGCAGCAAGAGACCCTCTGATAAGCATTTCTGGATCAAAGCAACAAAACTCTATCTCCAAATGTAATTTTAGAAAGAAGAGGAATGCTGCACTAAGCTTAATTGTCCAAACTTGATGCCAAAGCTGTGGGAAGATGAAGACTGAACACAGTCTTTTTGTGGAGAGAGAGAAAAAACTGAGTACAAAGGGAATGTCAGCCTACCATAATATTTTGATTTTTGAAATTATTTTAAATAGTTGTTGATTTCTTAGATGTTTATAGATGTGGCTTAAATATTGTGGTCATATTGCTTGGCCAGATTGAGAGATTTTGTTTTAGGAATTGTAATTGCTTTCTTACAAAAATGTGTCCTCATGGTCTGTAAATAACTAGAGAAATGGATGCAATTATATGACCCAATCCAGCCCTTGTTTAGCAGTTAATTTCTCCAGATTTCTATGAGCATTTGTTCTGACCTACACAGATTTGGTTGTTGGTTTAAACCTAGCCAAGGCTGGTGGTGTCTTAATTGCTACCACAGAGCAACCATTTGGCCTGTGTGAGATGGATGTTGTCAAGGTACCTTCTGCAAGGCGGACATTCATCCACTGGGAATGTATCAAGAAAGTTTTCATTAATTGGTCCCTTTGTTGGCATTTGTGGCAGAGCAGCCAAAAACTGAGTATGAACAGACACTATGTCAGGGGGTGAGATTTATTGGCAAGTCTCAGTAAAAACTGGTATTTACTACATATATTGTAAGCAGGGGCAAAGGAGTTTCCTCCTAAGAACAGCCTGGCATTAAATATACTGAGATTATTTTTTTTAAGGCAGGGAAACGTAACAGGAATTCAGACTCAATCAGAAGTTAAATAGGAAATAGCCAGTTAATATTTTTCCTCTTAATGTTGACTGTCTTGCAGCTTCATTTTAATGTGATGTGAAGTGTTATGATGGGCTTGTAACGTACAGACAGATTTGCATGGACCTATAAATGTGTCAGATGAGAACACTTGACAGTTTTTGTCCTGACTTCATTTGCTTAACCTGTAGATAATGACAATTACAGTTGATAATGTATACATGTAGAATAAAGCATGACAAGTGTTTTTAAACACGGCTCCCAATTTCGATTTTTTTATGTTTACATTAATTTCTGCATTTTGATCTTGCTGCTTTGTTAACATGATGCACTTCATTGTATTGCAAGGGGCACACTGTTAATGATTTGTGATTTTGTCTAAGTGGAGCATGATTGTTTAACTTTGTACAGAGCAAGGCTGTTTGCATGAGGCTTTCTGTTCTGCTTGCTTAAGCCCATTTTAACTTTTTTTTATGCCATAGTGTGCTATAAATAAAATAACAGTTTGGACTTATTACAATGAGGGAGAGTTCTGGTTCTGAAATTTGAATATACTGCCCATTTGATATTGAGCTTTGAGAAAAGAATAAATAGATTGACCCCCTAATACTGATAATGTGATTCATAAAATTGCTTGATATTAATCTGTGCAGTTCCCATAAGGAGTCAAAGTTTCATCCTCTTGGGTTCCCAGCCACGAGTCTGGCCATGTGGCTGGAAAATAATGGCTTGGGTTTCTCTCTTCATCCAGCTGCTTCCAATGTTTCCCCCATCCTCATTCTCTGTTTTGAGCAGCAGTGACCAGCTCACTCCTGCCAGGACAGGGCTGTCAGTGCTGTGTCCTGCTCTCATCCCACACTGTCCCCTGCTTGTCCAGGGCCACTTCCACTTCTGCCATGTCAATCCATTCAACCCTTTGCATACCAGTTTTGTGGCTTGGCTCTCTTCTGTTTGCAATTTTAATTCCGTTCTTTCATTCGTCAAAAATGTACCTGCACCAGATATGAAGAGTATTTGTCAAGTTAGGACTGAATTTCTCTTCCCTGACCATTGCTGAGTGTCTTTCATCACTGCTTATTTTTTAATATAAATATGCATCTTTTTACACATTCCAGAAAGTGTTGTAGTGTAGGTTGTGAAAATTGTGGTTTTTTTAGACAAGGTAATTCATAGTTGGGTGGAAATTGTGCTTCTCATAGCATTCCATGGATAAAATTATGTCTAGCTATAAAAATACTGTCGCTACTACTATATGCCTGGCATGGAGAGAGGGATAAGGATGCTGAGATACTGAGTTAATTTGAGATGTTAATATTCTATCATTTGCTCTTATGTAAAGGTCAGGTTTAGTCATTAGATGTAGTTCTTTCAAAGGTAGAAATACTTGGTGCATCTAAGTAATCCTCTGACAAAATCCTACTATTTCATTTACTCAGGGCACATCTCCAGCTTTAAATATATCCCATATTCAAATATAGACAGACATCCACAGTGGAATAAAGCAGGAATTCAAGACTTGTCTAAACTTGTCAGTTCAATTTAGCAAGGTGATTCCATCTGACTGTAGATGATTTCAGAGTTAAAAATCTCTAATAAATCAGGTAGTTCTGAAATTTACTGTGCTGTAAGTGTTGGTTTTACTCACTACTTAAAGGTTACTTTATGATTTATGATAGTAAGTCCAGAATAATCTAACTTGAATTTTTGAGCTCTGATGGTTTCATCATTGTTCTATGCCTGTTGTTACTTTTGAATTTTAGAACCTTAATAATGGTTTCCCTTATGGGGAAAAAAATCTAAATGGAGTATAATAAAAATCTGAAAATATTTCTCCAAAATAATCGTCTCACACAATTGGACGGTATTGGATAGTAGATATTGCACATCACCTCAGATTATATTGGAAAATAGGAAAGACAAAGCTGAAGAAGGTAAAGAATATTCCTTAATTTTGTCCTGGAAAAAAATTGGAACTGATTTCTCCTCAGTTTCCTCAGTCAGGAAAAGGCAGGTTTACATTTTAAGTGGCTTACTTAAAAGCTATGTAATTTCAGCAGGGAGGAGTTTTTTACAGTTATGTGTGAAGATACACAGTAGTAGATTAAATTACTTTTTTATAAGCTAAATGAAAATTTGGAAGCAGTAGTAGTTTTCCTAGAAAACGAAGCCTCCTGGTTTGATGTACAGAATTAGGGATGTGGTGCAACTTTTTTGTTTTTGGAGTGAATACCCTTTATACACAAGGCAAAATAGCCACAGTAATGTTTTAATTACTAAATGAGAAGGGACTGTACTTCTTAAACTTTTTCTAAATAACCAGTCTTTTCAATCTGGCATGTGAAAAAGCAGCTGTGAGTTAAGTTTGACCATCTTAAGTGGTTTAGTTATTGTGTATTCCACAGTTTAGGAGGAGATTACCAATCTAGTGTAAAACTCAGGCCTGTAATGCTTCACCCCTCCCCTCCCACTGAGCCGTATTCAGCTGATCCTCACTGCGTGCTGTAAATGTCTTTTGGAAAATTAATTCATGAGGCCCAGTAAGAAATGTACATTACATTGATTCAACTAGAGGGTCTCTGCTTGCTAATTTGAATTTGATTAAAATCAGTCACCCTGTTAGATTTATTGCCCAAAGTTAAGGAGCTGGGGGCAGGTCAGGAGGACGGGGATCTCCGTGTGGCATCTGCGGCCCTGGAGTTGCTCAGGCAAAGCTCAGCCAGCTCTCATGGCTCCTCATCCTGTGGTGTGAGATTTCTTGAGGTCTGCTGATACGTCCCTGAGATGTAATACCAGTTGTTAACTAAACAACTAACATTAACTACCAGGGATTAAAGTCCAGGGATTGATTTTGCAGCTCTTCAAAGTGCAGAAGGGTCCAAGCACGGAGGGTAAAGTAGGCAGAAATTCAGAGAGTAAAAGCTTGAATGTGCTGCAGCATGTTCCAAATTCTTAAACAAACCTAACTGTGTGCTACACTGTACAAATACAGATATCATAAATAAAATAGATGTTGGAACTCAAGGCATTTTCATAGGTCTACACTTGTAGCAACATTAACACCTTTTTTTTGAGACAGAAAAGGTTTGTTTACTTGCTTGTTATTTATTCTGTAGCAGATATCAAAGGCAGTAGATCAGCATAATGAAATACAAGTAATTCACCTAAAACAAGTCTGTGAAAAATTTCTAACTTTTAATACTTAGAAAAGACTGAGAACTGTGAACTGAACCTATGTCTGTGTTTTAGGGTACGTTTGCCCAGTGATACATTGTTTCTCACAGTACCCAGCCTGCTGACAAGTGTAGTCTGATGTGTACTAAGAATAACACAGTAGCATGCAGTTGTTTTATCAAGGTGTGATAATGATACTGTAATTGAAAAGGGCACAAGGTTAAGTTTGTGTTAGCCAGCATTTCCTGTTGCCCTGCAGTGCCAAACATTTCACCAAGTCTCGAACAGATACTGCTTAAAGTGTGTTTTTCACATGAGCTTTGGACTTTAAGGTTCATGCTTTTCCAAAACGTTTTTTAACAATTTCAAAAGCTAAAGAAAATAAAACCTTTAAGGATGGTTTTTTAATTAAATCTTACACCAAGAACCAGAGTCCTCAAGAAATAATTCTAGGACACTGTAGCATTTAAGATAAACATCAGGAGAGAGAGCAGTAGTATCACATGTATGTTATCAGGTGAACTAACATATTTCCAAAATCAATTGATTTATTTTTTAGCATTCAGACTAACTGAAAAGCTGTAAAGTGATACAAATCCCACACAGGGAGTCAGCAAGTTATGTCTAGTACAGCTATAAAAAAGGCAAATTAGTTTGGGCATGTATTGCCAACCTTCTTCATTTTCCTTTCTCTCAGCTGGACTTGGGAAAGGATCATTTACTGTTTTTATAAAATCCTATAAAATAGTAGCCTGTTAGTAAAACTCGGTTTTGAACACAATTAGCAGAATGAGGGCTCAGCAAAGTTATTTTTGCAAAGTATTGCTGCCTCAAACCGTTGCACATCTGCAGCTGAAAGGTTTAAATGCATCCAGTAACAGGGCTGAGAACAGTGCTCAGGTAGGGAACGAATGACATGAACATCATCTGCACAGATCCTGAGGGGTGATATTGCAGGAGACAGGGGGGCTGCAGCATCCTGAGTCAAACCTTACAAGTGGGTGCACGAGGGAGAGATGAGCAGCAGCTCAGCTGGAGCTGAAGGAGGGAGGTCGAGTAGAAAACAGGACCTGTCTGTTTGCATTATGGGGCCTGGACAAGGCTGCAGCTGAGATTAACCCAGAAATAAGGCTGAATGGGAAAGAGGAGGGGATCACAAATGTCTGTCATATTTCACCTCCTGCAAAACAAAACCAAACCCCTGGCTCTGTTTCTTCAGGCAGCTGCTCTGTGCTGGAGAGGGAGCAGGATCAGACACAAGAATCTGTTAACTAGTGGTGAGGGAAGGTCCCAAAACAGAGTGTGCTTGATTTCTGTCTGAAGTATTGACAGAGGACATTACGGTGCTCCCTCTGAAAATTTTGGTGCTTTTGTAAAGTGTCCTCTGTGTCTGAGTGGCTGAACAGTGTCTAAAACAACTGGAGAGAGGACACCTCCTTTGCTGTCTTGGAGAGGGAGGAGAAGGGCAGTTGAATCAAGAGTGGATTTTTGCTACAGATAAATTCTTGGAGTTTGATTAGCAGGCTAGAGAGTAGGAAAATAAGTCAATACAAGCATAGAAATAAGTACATAGATGAAATGGGGTCACTGGCATAAAAAAGAGTATTAGAGTAGAAGTATAGTAGAAGTATAAAAGAGAAGTATTAGAGTAGAAGAGCTGATGTTTGTGGATTTTTTCTTAGTGTAGATGTAGTTTGCTAAAGGCATCTGTTAGGTGATAATAGAGGAGAAAGGCCAAGAGAGGAAGGAGCAAATAGGTTCAGAAGGCATGGAGACCAAAATGGAGAGAAAAAGACATAGATATTGATGAGTATTTTAGTGAGTAGGTCCCCTACAATGGCGTTGATGCAAGTTAGATGAAATTGTACTCTTTCTAACATAAAACTTGCGTGTGGTGCAGATACTAAATTTTCCAAATCTATAGGAAAGGAGTTAAGGGCTATGTGATAAACCTGAAGAATAATTAATTTTCTGTATTATTCAAGAAATGAACAGAGTAGTGTTTTCTGCATTGGTTATTGTTTTTCCCCAGTACTTTTGTGATGCATGGCTTCCTGTATTTTGCTGTCTCCTTCCAGTATAGTTCAGAATCATTTTTCAGACAGACAGGGTTTTGATGCAGCAAAGGGAAAATGTGACTAGTTTTGTGGGAGTGTAGTCTCAACATTGTTGGCAGGAGAGAAGCCAGTATGTGCAGTTCTGCTTTGGGCAGTTGATCAGTCGTGTTTCCATGTATTTCTAAGAAACTGATCTGAGAAGGTGTGGTCTGTGTGGCCAATCCAAGTGTCTAGCAGTTATCTATATAGAATATAATGACTTAATGCAATGACCAAAAATTTTTGGTTTTGTTTGCACCTTAGAATTTTGTCATCTTCAGTTGAGGAGATAGAAAAGGGGTGAATCTTTATGGGTCACAACTGTTCTTCAGCCATATTTTCAGCAAGTTGTAAGATAGTCCTCAGTCTTGAATGCAGAGGGGATTTCAAGTGGAACAAGAACAGGATTTTGTGTACAGACTTCGTGTGTGAGGTTGGAGGTACATCCACTTGTATATGGAAAAACACCTGTGAAAAAAACTGAGATCAAAGCATTTTGCTCACCCATCCCTGCTGTTGTCGTGCAGGGATTTGTCTGGGTAACACCCATCAGTGCCAGTGACAGATATGTCAGTGAGCAAATAGACTCCAGGAGAAGTGCTCCTTAACGTTTGGGATTTTATCAACTATATGTTACTAGCATTCTTTTCTTTCCAAAATGGATTACAAACTAAAACAGAGAGATTCATTTAATCTGAAATCTGCTTAAACACTTTACAGAACGTGTTCTACATCCTAACATTTACTTTGTGTTTCAGTGTCCCAGCTGATGTTGGTATAAAGGGCAGTTAAAGCTCTAGAATAAGGGACAACACAGATATCAGCTGCTAGGCCTGATTATGTTGCAGCTTTCTCAACTTAAATGCTGTTTCCTGATGCTCCATCACGTCAACTGAGCAATTTAAAATATCAGAAAAGAGAGATTACTGGAGATGAATTAAAGCTACAGGAAGATGGAGCTTCGAGGGCTCTTTTCAGTAGACATTGGAACCACTCAAGTCATAATGCTCGGCTCAGAACGAATAAGAAAGAAAATGTGTTACCATTTTAATTATTATTGCCTGTTTAACGTGGGATTTCTTGAATAACTGTGTCCTTGAATAAACATTTCTTAACTAAAATGACACAATTTTGTAGCCAGTGATCCATGACTTTAAGTATTTGGAAGGGCTGTTGATTCACTGAACTGGAAGAAATTAAAGATGTTGAGGCATATTTTCAAAAGTAGAATTACATGTAGTATAAATTATATTTGATCATGTATATTTTATTTACCATTTAAATCATAAAAAAAGCTAGGCACATGTAATACAGCATTCAATGTATCTGTAATAGCTTTAACTAAGCATTGATGGTTATGTTTAAATCAGCTCTGTGTAGTACCATGAGAGCTGCCAGCACCTCCAGCACCTCCTCTTGTTCCTGTGGCGTGGTCCCCTGCATGTACCTATTTCTGTTTGTGGTAGTCACTCTCTAGGTAAATTGTCCATAAGGCCAGTGATTCCATCAGCAAATTATCCAGAAAATGCCGTCAGTGCACATGGTGACACTTGTGCCACTGGTGGTTCTGATGCCATTCCAGTGGGATAATTAAATTGGCAGGTTCCTCTTGTGCCCAGCGTCGTCATCTCCCTTCCTTTGGCTCCTCAGCTTAGACCTTCTCCTTTTCTCTGTCCTCCTGGCTGAGTATCAAATGCATTATTGATTGTTCCTCTCCCACCCTCCTCACTTTCACTCCCCCAGCCCATTTTTCCATGTTGTTTTTGATTGGCAGTATCATCCCGACAAACAGGAGGCAGATGTGCCAGCAGGAGAAGTGGAGGAGCGCGTGCAGCGGTTCATCGAAATTGATCAAGCGTGGAAAATTCTAGGGAACGAGGAGACAAAAAAAGAGTATGACCTGCAGCAGCGTGGTAGGTTCCTGCCAAGGAGTGCTGGAGTGGCAGCAGCTCTTTAAATAAGCAGGGGCTGGGAGTGGTAGTTAGATGGTATTTTAAAATGCTGTTTAGTGCTGAACCGAATGTTTCTTTCGCTCTTGTCCTACTTTCAAACGTGGATCCATTATTTATAGCTTGTGCTACACATACATTAGCTGCTGAAAACACAGAATTACTTCCAACAAAACGTTAGGGGGCATTACTCCTGATAGTTTGAATTATTGTGAAATTTATACTAATTGCAGACCTTAGCCCTTTTTATTTTATGACGGTAGCTCCATTAATTGTTCTTAATTTAAGTTTTATGCTCCATTTTGTTGCAGTGTTTTAGATGTAAATATTAATCCATCTACACCTAGTGTTCTTTGTGTATGGATTTATAACCAGAATCATTAGGACACATTCTTTTCCGTTGTGGGTGTTAGGTAGCGTTCGTAATTCATCCGTAGTCTAAACTAGCCTTTCTAAAGCAGGTTTGTAAATAATATTTCAATGTAACATATTAACTAGGCAGCTCTAGCACGCACTCCTTTTTATAGTTCTCAGAAAATAGCTTCTTAAAACAGTGACAGGCTGTTGTGAGAAAGAAAGGGGGGAAATGTAGGTCAGGTCTGTCACACATGGGCTACCATTACATGAAGTGATAGGCTGTCTTTCTGCTCTGGCCTCGGGATAGGAGTCCCTCAGCCTTCCATTAGAACCTTCAATAAATGTATATCCACCCTCCATGTTAATGGGGGGAGTCAATAATAGTGGCTTGCCCGTGGGGAGAACACTGGGTCGCACTCTGCAGTAACACACTGGGGCCCGGCATTGACGTGGAGCCACCACCACTGCGGAATGTGCTGATAAAAGGCCGCTGTCTGTGCAGCTTGTTATTGAATTCCCTGCCATTGTGCATTGGCACACCATCAGACCTTGCTCCCTCGTGCTGATTTTTAACTCCCCTGCCACCGCCGCTGCCACAGCTTGGAGAGACAAGGGCGTAGTCACTGTGGCACGCAGGCATCACTGGGGATAAAGAGGGTGATGGAGGGCTGGAGATACACAGGGCGAATTCTCCAGTTAAATAACCTGGTGTTTCAGACTTTGTGTGGCTTTGGGAAGAGAGGGGGAGGGGTGAAAACAGAGTCGTTGAATAAATATTTTAGAAGAACGGAAAAAGTTGGATCCCGTTCTATTTGTAATGTAAACAGTATTAAAATCAGACTTAAATAAATTTTTCATCTCAAAGTTATTTTTTTAATGCCTGAAGGTGATGTCAGGAGTTTCTGCTGCCCAGCGTTCTCATGCTTTTGTACTCTTACCATTGTAATATTGGTTATGCCTTCTCTTTTCACAAATTTTATGTGCAGAGGAAAAAGGAAATATTAGAGATCAAGTTGGGAATCTTTTCAGTATTTGGTGAGTTTTACCTAAAGCTTAAATTCAGACTATGAAGTTTGGTTTCGCCTGGCTCAGGTTAATCCACTGGAACAGAGAGCTACATCAAGATTTTTGTTTTCTCTTGGGATTTAAGGACATTGCTGTAAATTAGTTTTGACCATAATTTGAAGATTATCTGTATTTTCTGAGATTCTTTTGCATCCAGATGAGTTCTTCGAAAAGCCTTCCCAAGATTCTGTATAAAAGACTTGGTAAATAAATCAATCAGATTGTAGCTCTATTTAGGCAGGTGTTTGGTAATGGGATGGTGATGGGACATTGTGTTGTAGCACAGAGGGTGCCATTGCCAGGGCCCCTGTGTTTCAGACTGAGCCACACCTAACACACATGTGCACTGCTGCTGCATTCTTTCCAGCATGTTCCCTGGCAGCAAAATGATGGGGAAATAAATTCTAGTTCTTTGAATGCCTGTCAAGCTGCTTCTGAAGTCATGATTCTAGACAAATTCGTAGACACTGCCATAAAAGCTCACAGAAACAAAGGAATTGAGACAGCAGCTAAGGGGAATAGTGATGAGAGAGATAATACAGCAAGTTAGTAAGATGCAAAGGAAAGCCAGGAAACAGGATCTGAAGGATGCCTGTGTGTGTGTGGCTGCCCATCAGCAGGAAGCCCTTTGCACTGCAGCCTTTTCCCCATTTCACAGATTGTTTATTTGTATGTACCTTCTTGTGTTACACTAACTAAATCTTAATTGGTTGGCCCAGAAATTCACTAGCCAGAGGAGTTCCAAGGAGATGAAATGCTTTGGGGCTCTATGGTTTTAATTTTCTTTTTGTTTGTATTGTTGAGAATAACAAGTGAATGTGCTTTTATATCTTAATACTAGTTTTCTCTGAAGGTTTCCCAATAATCTCCTAATTTTTTTGTGCCTTCAGGTCATAGCATTAAAGGGGAAGGGACAAACCACAAACTGTTCAGAGGTTAGGCTCAAATATTTATCCAACTTCTTCTGATCTGGAAATCTTATAAAAACTGCCTTTTTGTATGTTTTCTGAAATTTCTTCCAATTCATTGTTTTGTCATATAAGAATACCTTTTTATGATGGTGAATCTTTTGATACAATCCCTGTGAAAAATTTGGGGGATGGAAAAAAAATCTGCATAACAATTTACCTATGAAGAATGGACTTGGGTTTTTTGTCAATAGATTTTCTTCTCAGATTTTTCCATTCTTTGTTTGATATCCCATTGAAAAAAAAGATGAATATGCAGTTAAAGTCAAGCTTGACTCTAATTATTACCAAAAGTTTTTAGCATGGATAAAACCTGTTTCACATTTTTCACATTAGAACTTATCTGAACCCTGGAAGTTCATGCTTTCATGACATAGCTAGAAAGAAGAAAAACTTCTCATAGAATCAGAGAATTATACAGGCTAGAAGAGGCCTTCACAGGCCAGCCAGATCAATCTCCTACCTAAAGCCAATCCTCATAGTCAGTTACTCAGCCCTTACCCAGCCCATCCTTAGTGTCTCCAAGGATGGAGACTCTTGAGCTGCTCTGGGCAGCAGGTCCAGTGTTGGAACACCCTCATGGTAGAAAAACCAACCAGATGAACAAAAACCAAACCCCAAATCAACAAAACACGTTTTGCTTCTCTCAGGTTGTATATAAGGACTTCACAACTTGTGCCATTCACTTCTCTTCCTTCCTGTGTGCACCCTCCTTGCCTCTGACCATGCTGGCAATCCAGTGGCCTCATTCCAGTAAGTCAGGGCTTTGTGCTGGGGACACCAAAACTGCACACAGGATTTTGGGTGCAATTTCCTTAGTGCTGAGGAGAGAGGAGAAACAATCCCTGTGCTGACCAGTGTGGAGCCCTTTGCCCATCAGATCCCTCTGGTCCTTGTGTGGGGAGCTGCTTTCCAGCCAGATGGAAATAACCACCTGTACTGCTGCATTGGGTTATTCCATCCCAAAAGCAGCACTTCTTGGTTGAACTCTCTGATGTCCCTGCCCAGCCCATCTCCATATCCTGTCCACGTCCCTTGGAATAGCAGCCTTGCAATGTTTCTGCATTTTTGTTGATACATACAAGGGAACTGTGTCTAATCACATTATCAAGGTAATAATAGGAATTCATGTTATGTCTTAATTATTGATCGATTTTATGTTTTAATTATTAATGGATGATTAGCAGAAAGGTCACAAAATTAAATCAATAAATTGGTGCCTTAAAATAATTTCTGGTGATAAATGTAGCAAATAATTTAAAGCTAGTAATGGAATCAACACTAAAACCAATTGCTTTGCATATGGTTTTGGGTGGCAGATTTGAGAATCTGGGGGTTCTTTTCCATGTATGGCTCCAGTGAGGTTCAGTCAAGGATGGTCTGTTTCCACATGAGGATGGACACACGTGTCCATAACTTATAGAATCACTGAATGGTTTGGGTTGGAAAATACCTTAAAGACCATCCTGTTCCAGCCCCTCCACCATGGGCAGGGAACCTTCTACAGAACCAGGTTGCTCACAGCCCCATCCAGCCTGGCTGTGGGCACTTCAGGGATGGGGCAGCCACAGCTCCTCTGGGCAGCCTGTGCCAGGGGCTCACCCCCCTCACAGCCAGATATTTTTTCCCACTGTCTGATGAAAACCAGCTGTCTTTCAGTTTGAATCCATTCTTGCTTGTCCCATCTCTCTGTGCCCTGGTAAAAACTCCCTCTCCATCTTTCTTGTGGCCTCCAAAGCTTTATAGGGTGGGGGGAGGAGTTTTCACATCTTGGCACATACCTCCTTTGGATTTTTACTTTTTAAGTTGCACTTCTAGAACAATATTGTAGATGTAATTTTCATACAGGAGTAACATTCCAGTGTAATTTCTTGTGTCAGTTCTTAGGCATGAGGAATTTCGGGCTCTAACTGGAGTTGCCAGTGTTTCAGCTTGTGTCTCTGAGAATGGCTCTGGTTCCATACTCTTTGTTCCTCTCCATCAGGCACTGAGGCACAACAAAAAATTGTGCTTAGCCTAAAGCAGCTCATTTTATAATATCTGGTCACTAAGGCAGGCTTTGCTGACAATAGCACTGGTGTGCAGTGTGCCAGGTTGTGCTCTGTACATGACAGAAGTGTGCATTCCTTCTCCAGCCGTGGATTTGTGGCTGTAGCTCCTCAGCTGGAGCACAAGCCCTTGAACTCTCTGGACTTAAATCTCATCTGCAACAAGTGATTGTTTTGGTATTTCTATAACAAACATATCTCTTTGTTATGAAAATTCTTGACACGGAACTTTGTTAAAATTTCAAATTAAAGCAAGTGGAGTTGTTTTAAATTAACTGAAAAGACTCAAATTTAAGTAATTGTTTTAAAACTGAAAAGCCTATTAGAAAAAATTAACTTGTGAAAACATTCAGTGAGTTCTGTGGTGATTTTTATGCAGAGTAGGTACTGTGAACAGTATTTGACTGACAGTACATATCTTGAAGTTTAACTGTGTTTGGTTTGAAAAAAAAATCAATCCTAAGTATGTATGCCTGATAAAGAGCTAGAAAAATCTTTCAAGTATTATGACTATTTTTACAATAACCATAAACTGTTAAAAGGGTTGAATTTCCATTTACTGCTGGCAACCCTTTCCCTAAAACTCAGCCTTAAATAGCCCAAGAAATATTTATTGTATCTCCAAGTGAAACTTAAATACCTTTCCTCTTTTACAATTTCTGAATGACCCAGCAAGGGCTCTAGTAAAGCTTTACTGAACCAAGCTGCTAATAGTTATTTAATGTTGTTCTGTAGCCTGAAAGAATCTCAGTAGATTTTTCCTTTTAATCTCTTTGAATTGCAGGCTCATAAACCTCTCTGATGAGCCTGCCAGTGTTTTCTTAGATCCTGCATTTGAGACAATGGAGCTGCAGAATCCTTTCACCTCTTGTTGTCAGACAAATCCAATAGATGGCAAAAGCAGGCAGGCTGTGCTGCTGAGGAATTAAAATTTGTTTCATGAGTTCTGGTGGACGATCAGGTCCTCACATCTCCCCCTGTATGTCCAGGGTGTGTTTCAGAAATGACAGCTCTGTACACAGAGTTTTACAGCCTGAGCAGACATCACGTGCAAGGCCACCACATAACTCAGCACTGGTAAATTCCCACTCTCCTTTGACCAGGGAGTGAAAATGGAGCACCAGTTTACTGCAGACCAGCACCAACAAGGAGCTGTGGTTGTAATAACAGTGGTGCAGATGAAATAAGGAAGGACACAAGAAATAGGAATCACTGTGAGAGCCATTAGGTTGGATGTTCTGCTTGCAAACTCACACTGGGCCTTGCCTCTGTTTTTAAGTAAGTGGCTACCTCTGTTTCTGCTGCCTCGAGGTGTATTAGGCTGGGTAAGGTAATAGGAGACCTAAAAAATAAAAAAGCTTTGTTCATCTGTGGAAAATGTTCCTTCTGCTTGAACCAGACAGGTAAATAAATGCAGTGTGCAAAACTGCCTGGCAAGAGCTGTTACTGGATTATGTGTGAAGTCAAGAGTACTAATAATTTTTTTTTTATTTTTAGACTTCATAGAATCACAGTCAGAATATGCTGAGTTGGAAGGGATTAGGAGGATCGCTGGCCCTGCACAGGACACCCCAAGAATCACACCATGTGCCTGAGAGCACTGTCCAAACACTTCTTGACCTCTGTCAGGCTGGTTCTGTGACCACTTCCCTGGGGAGCCTGTTCCAGTGCTCAGCCACCCTCAGTGAAGAATCTTTTCCTGATATCCAGCTTAAACCTCCCCTGACTCAGTTTCAGACCATTCCCCTGAGTCCTGTCACTGTCACCACAGAGCAGAGATCAGTGCCTGCCCCTCCCCTTCCCCTCCCCAGGAATTTGTAACTGCAGTGAGGTCTGACCTCAGTCTCCTCCAGGCTGAACAGACCAAGTGTCCTCAGCCCCTCCTCACACGGCTTCTCCTCCAGGCCCTTCACCTTCCTCATGGCCTCCTTTGGACACTCTCTAATGGCTTCATGCCTTTCTTATATTGTGGTGCCCAAAACTGCCCCCAGGACTTGAGGTGAGGCCACCCCAGCTCAGAGCAGAGCAGGACAATCTCCCCTCCCTTGCCTGGTGATGCTCTACCTGATCCTTCAGGATCTGAGCACCAGATGGGGAATAATGATCTCTGTTCAGCCTGGGAATTGTGAGAACAATTAATTTTGCCCATTGGTTGGGATTTTTTTTTTTTATTTTCAAAATTACAATTGCAGGGATGAATTAGAAAAGCTTTGTTGAAATTCTCTTCCCTGGGTTTCGTATTATACCATGTATGGAATAGAAGAGAGAGCAGACTTTTCCTCAGCTGCTTCTTCATTACTTTAATGGTTGGAACTCAATGATCTTAAAGATGTTTTCCAACTTAAATGATGCTGTGGTTCTGTGGTTCACAGTTACTTTACTTGAAGTGTGGTGACCTCATGAATTTCCATTGTACCAGTTCTCTTCAGGTGGCTCGTGGCTCATGTGCCTGTTTGTACTTTCTAGCAGCAAGGCATGACCCAGACCTCCAACACCAATCCTATAGAAGTTGTTCTGAGAGAAATCCTGCTTCATTAATTGCAAATAAAAAACTGGATGTTTTGTCACTCAGTTGGTTTTTTTTTTTGTTACCTGTAGATGCAAATCTTTTCATTCTACAACCTGAGACCCTTTCCTTTTGTGAAAATTATGAATTTGTCTTCATATTAAAAATGTATTAAAATAAATATGTGAAAAAAAGTATTAAAAATAAATATGTGAAGTAGGAAGCATTTCCCATTTTCATACTGTTCTCACAGTTATGGTACTGTCTTATTTGATCACAGTGGTGAGCAGATAGGTAGACAAACTTGATTTTGAGCTCTGTTTTTTAATTGTTTTCTTTCTCAGCGAAAAGGAGGATTCTGCTCCAAGCAAGGCCTGCTGGAGGAAAGGCCTTTGGCTGGTTTTGTGGGTGTTTTCAGGACATTCACCATTGCAGTGCTTACAGTTTGTAGCTTGTACCAAGGAAACTCCCTGTAACATTGGTGTTATTTGGGATGAGATGAGGCCATCTGATCCTTTATTGTGTTTTGACACCTCACACAGTTAACTAATGTTCTGATCAGGTGCAAGGAAAATGCTGTTACTCCATGTAACTGATGTGTTTTCCTGTTTTCTTTCATCATTACACTCCTGCTGATTTTCCCCCTTTCTTTGAGAGTGATAAAGCACTGGGTCTGATTGGGTTAATTTTCTTTTGGTTCTGACCTTTTTGTTACCAAATAGGTGTTCAGCAAAGGTAACATCAAAGAGGCTGTACTGATCCTGTCATTATTTCCAGTGTGTCCCACTTAATTGCTTTCATTAGAACTAATTGAGATGAGGCTCATTCCCAGGCATATGTAATGTACATTTCAGTTGCAAATAGAACAGTGCAAAAGAAAAGACTGGGATTTAAAACTTGGTGGTTGGGTTGTGGTGATAAAGAAGGGAATTGTCCATTACCTGCTCAGATGAAGGTTGGAGAGGAGCTGTGAAGTCCCTCAGCTCTTTCCAGGCCAGAGCAAAGAAATTACATGGAAGTTACACAGAAGAAGCTGGGAACCACTTAGAATGTAGTGATTAAGTAGGGCAATCTTGTGAGAATTAAAACAACATAATCTGGGCCTCTGACTTTTCCAGCACGTGCTCAATAAGCAGTTCTGGAATAAGACATTATTTCACTGCCAACTTTTCAAAGAAAGCTGTAGAAAACCATCCATGCTCTCAAAAGGTACTAAACTATAAACAGGCTTAAAAATTCACCACTCGAAGAGGGGCAACACTTCCCTTCTCAAGAAAAACCTCATTTAAACTGTATGTAGGCACTGAGCTCCTGACTCTTGCCAAAGCCAAGGCATCTCTGTGTATGTTCTGTAGTTCAGCTTTTGGGCATTTCTTGTTCTTCAAAATACAGCATTTGGGGAGTTGGAGCCTTCAGGGGACAGGCAGCAGCTGGAAGGTTTTGTGTCATTTAGTTATAAGGGGGTTATGTCTTTTTTTCACTTTTTAAATATTACTTTTTATGGCTTCACTTGTAAATTGGATGACAAGCTAAAGAAGTTGGTGTGAACTTTGTAGATCAAATATAAGTTGCTGATAAATGGAAAAAACATCCATTTGTAGTGAGCACTTTGCATTTGAAGCTGTCAGTGGTGTTGTACACTTTTATTTCATGCTGTACTCAACGTTGGAAGAGTCTGGGGGCTCAAATGGCAGCAGGTCTCTCAGATACAGGCCAGAGCTTGACTTTCTTTCTCTGCTCAGAGACTCTTTATTATAAAAGAGCACTTGGACTGGTCTTCCCCTACAAGTGTTTTGCATTTATTTCATTGCAGGGATCTCGGTGGTGTTCTCACAACATTCCCTGGGTGCTGACTGGAAGGTTTTTCGTTGGCTTCTCCTTTCTAAGGAGGAATGGGTTGCCTGAGAGATACTGAGAAGTCTCCATTTGTGGAGATACTTAAAATCTGCCAGGATATGGCCCATCCTGCTCAGCCTGCTCAGCTGCCCTGCAGGTGCAGGAGGCTTTAATAGGTGATCCTGAGAGTCCCTTTGGACCTCAGCTGTCCCACAAGTCTGGGAAAGGTAGATTAGCTGACCTTCACCATTTCAGCTCGTGGAGCTGGAGTTACAGCCAGGTTTTAAAAGGCATCTACATCAAAACAGAAGTTTGCCCCTAATTTCACTGAAGTGGGACGTGCAAAAGTGCTGGTTTCAGGGTCTTAATTCAGTAATACATTGTCACCATTTATTTCTCCTGGCTACAAGAGGACATTTTCCAGCTTATGCAGATATATGGAAACTAAAATTTTAGAGAACTACATTTTGAACTGATACAGTGGTCTAGTTAGGACTCTCTAGTAGGGACTGGATTGACTGCTAGGTACATAAAACTATTAATTTATCAGAAAAGACTGAACATCTGTCATATTTGCTTTATAGAAGATAACCTGACAAAAGAATGGCCACTTCATGCACAGATTTATTTGGAGGACATGTCCTGGAATGAAGGTATGAGTGCCTTGCTGCTGGTTCCCAATGCTTTCCATTGTCCCTGTTAATTTTTTTCTGCATCTTGCACCATTGTTGTCTTACTTCAAGTGCTGTTTTTTCTGTATTTCCTGGGACAAAGATGTTTTGCTCTCTGAGATTACCTGGTTTAGAACTTAACTTTCTGTTACATTTGTTTTCCATTCCATCTACATCACATCTCCCCACCCTCACTTGCAATACCACATTTCACCCAGCTCTCCTCTTGTATAATTGAGAGTACATAGATTTTTCCTGTATCTCTTCAGCATCTTCTTGCTCTTCCCGTGATGGTAGAATGCCTGTGTTTCTTTTTTCATCTGCCACTGTTAATTCCTTCCTGTCTATTGCTCTGGCTTTTCTTGTTTAATTGCTTTTGGAATAAATGGCTGATTTTTATTTTTATTACCTTTTTTTTTAAGTTGTGAGGGGAAAAATCCTACTTTCCTTTCTTCTGTTTTGGTTCCTGGGTTAACAGCCTGTTTTGAAAGCATCCTTGATCCATCACATGTAGGACTAACACCACTTAGTTTTTTCTTTTAGTATCATCCATTTCACAGATATGCACCTTGTTATTACTGAGATTTTCTTTTTGAAGACACTCCACTGGCCCTGGGTGTTCAGTGTAAAAATTCCTCGATCACTGGAACATTTTGAGACTATTTTTTGAGCTACAAATGGTAGCACAGATACTGATATTTACAACCCAGCAGTGGGAGGTTATTTGTTACTAAGAGCAGCTTTGTGAAGAACATTCCAAATAAATTCTTGATTCTTCTCCAGCACTAAAGGCATTTTTGTTTTGTTTTTTGGCAGATGAACAACTCTACACTCTGTCCTGTCGGTGTGGTGGGAATTACAGCATCTCCAGGAGTGAAATCCAAGATGTGTCTTTGGTTTGTTGTGACACGTGTTCACTTGTCATCGAGATCCTGCAATGATTGTTTCAGTGAAGCACATTGAGTGTTACAAACTTTTCAAAAGACTGGACAAACAAGGGACAGCATCTGCTAAAAAAATGTATGTTAAAGAAAAGGGGGGCATTACAAGAACAAGTTCATTCAGGCTTAAAATGACAAGTGCCCCTTTGCTGACACAGCTCTGCAGACATGAGGCTCAGATTTTCCTTCTGCAGCTGAAGAGCTCATTATTAAACACCTCCAACCCAGAACACAAGTTCTGTACAACTGGAATGTATCTCCTGATCTAAAGGTTTCTTCCCCAGCAAACAACAGAGTAGCTTCTTCCAATTTCAGTCTGAAGCAGCTCTACCTTGGGCCCTTCCTCTTAGGTTAAATCCTTTTAACAGCTCAGATGACAAAATTCAATCAGGAGGCACAGATGTGAGAATGCTTTGAAGATAATGAAGAGCAAGGTTCAGCAGTGGGAAGCAGGAACATTTTCTGTTTATAAGCTAAACATTTAAGTTCATTGAATCCTCTCAAAGCCTGGAGCCTAGAAGGAGGCAGCAGAGGCTGGCAGCTGGAGGCAGCTGTGCCCTGCCCTGTGACAGTGACATCACCTGGGCAGCCTGGAGCAGGAGCACGTTGAGCTGGGCTCTCCATCATCAGAGCAAATGGAGTCATCATTCCTGAGAGGAAAGCTAAGGAGGGAACTGTGCTGTGACCCCACTGGGCTCCTGGGAGTGACCAGCAGATCTGGAACCCCGCTGGTTCTGTGTTCCAGCTGCTGATGTAGGGAGAGCCAGGGGATGGCTCTGGCTGTGTGACAACACAGTAAGTGCCCTGTGCCTTCTCCATCCTTCTTAACACTCAGTGCTAACCTTGGCTTGGAGCAAAACCCCAGAACTTTCTCATAAATCCAAGCACTCACTGTGGCTCACCAGAGGAAGCAGGGCAAGATGCTCATCATTTTTGTTGGTGACACAAGTGTATCATTACCACTCTGAAGTTAGGTGTAATCTCAGAAAGAGACCTTTATCAAGTAATATTTGTATTTATTCTAAACAAAAATAGTTCCAGTCATTTTAGTAGAAAATACTATGAAAACTGTCAATAGTAACTTAAGTCTTTTAATCATCAAGAAATCTGTGGCCATTGGGGCTTGCACGTAGAAATCCAAAGTCATTCAGAGGCCATATCTGTAAAATAAAGCAGTTACAAGAGATTTTAATCACAATTCAAAGTTCAGTATTTTCATTTGTTATTGTAATCATTTCATGAACAGCATAATTTTTTCTCTCTTTGGTAAAGAGCTTTGCTCACTGATGTGCTTCTCTTACTAGAAGTAACAAATACTGTATATTACAGGGAATCAGTCATTCCATAGTGTGAACTTCACAATTTATACAGGGCATGCTTTGCTGTGGAGAGCCTCACCAATTCCATTGCTTTTTTCATCCTTGGAAATAAACATGTTCCTAAAGAGTGCCTTTCCAATTCAGTGTTTTCTAGCTTGTAAAGCTCTTCATGACTTTAAAGACAAGGTGTGTGTTTTTTGATCCATCTAGGAGAAAACAAGTCCCATGCACATGGACCTCCCCATGGTGAGGTGTACATTTGTATTTCCAAGATGGGCCTTTGAACTGCAAATACCAAACCTTGGAAAAAAAGACTTATTGGCTACAGGTAAACTTAGACAAACAGGAATGAAGGGGTGGAGGCCCTGCCACTGTCTGGGGCTCTGGACTGAGAGGCTCCTCTGAGAAGGGGACAGTTATTTACAAAAGAGCACAACTCATCACCCAGTACAGGTGTCAGAGAATGATGCTGACCAATAAACAAATCTTCTCTCCAGAAATTAACTGTATAGCTGTTCATGTACTGAATGCTCCCAGGAGTACTTTGCTCTGCACAGTCATTAATTACATTTAGGATGGTCTTGGATGCAAAAAAAAATTAATAGGAAAGCAAGGCATTCATTTACTCATTGTCCTTTGTCTCCCTTGAATTTCTGTGTCTCTTGGCAAGATGTTCTTTCAAAGATGGCACAAGGGGCTCAGCAGGAAGAAGGGAAAGATGATCCTGAAGAATCAGTGCCCTCTGCGGCTCTAATCCCATAAAAATTTCACAGCCCCTGCCCAAGATGAAGCGACCTGGACAGAGAAAGGTGGGGCACTACCTTGTTCCCAAAGCATTTGTTAGTATTTTGTTTATCTTGCTGATTTTTCTTTAGAATTTGGTCTTAAGGTATAAGAACAGCAACTCTGAGTTCATGGAGCAGCCACAGCACAAAAGGAGCCTTTACCACATTCTGTGTGGAGTGAAAGAGTAATTGTGTCATTTAGAAGAGGCAGCAGAGGCAGAGGTTCAGTTATTTGTACCCCTGTGATGTGTCCCCAGCACTGAAGGCCCTGACAGAAGGGGCTGAGGCAGCTGAGGACAGGCCTGGCAGGAGCAGAAGCAGCTCAGTCCTGACTGGGGCTGTGCCCTGCCCCTGGTCCTGCCAGGCCCCTGGCAGCACTGTGCCCCATCACCTGCGTGGGGCCCTCAGCAAGGCAGGAGGATGAGTCATGCTCAGCACCTCAAGTTCTGTGCATCAGAAAAAGGCTCTTGTCCAAGATCTTAGAAAATACTCGTGGTTCTGGCATGTGCAGTTAGGGAGGAGCACGAGGAACAGCTGCTGAGACACAGAACCACAGAGGTGATGCCTTGTCCCTGTGCTGATCAGCCGGTGAGCTATTTTAAGTTCCACACAAAAATACAGATACAAGCCAGCAACAGAAGGGTATTTGTGCTCTTGGTTAGCAGCAAAGCTGCAGAATTCAAGGCTGTCCAGAGGGCCTGTGCTGGCTGCAGGCTGGGTGTCAAGTCTTTGTTTGGCCTTCAAGGCAAACAGAAGTAAAAGGAAAGAAAAATATCCCATATAACAAATCTAAGCTGATCTCAGTAAAGGCCTGGAGAAGGAAGTTCTTTAGTCCGTTCACTGCAGCACAAATCTCATTTCAGGCAACTCAAATCACACCTATTGCAACTTGACTTTCTTTCAGTGAATAGTAATCAAACTAGCTTTAAATGTTGCTTTGACAGTGTAGTTTGAAATTTGTCACAGTAATCTTAGTGGTAGAGTGAGAATGAAAATGACGTTTTATCTAGTCTGCATGCAGGGAGAACCTGAGGAACAATACTGGTGCTTGGAAAGAGATGGAAACCCCTCCTCTGTGAAACAAAGACATGCCACTCCGTCGTAATTCCCCAGTGCTTTAAAGTTCTGACAGAAGTTGACTGTGACTTGCTCATTCAGACTGGCTCTTCCAATTAGCAGCTCTTTGCCCTCTTTGCTTTGGCCTGCATAGATAGATTTGATCTGATGGCCTGGGCATAAATGGGGCTAACTAGCTCTTTTGAAGATACACCACAGATCTAGTTCTGACATGGAGCCTAAATCCAGGGAATGCACAGGATATCCTACCTAGGACAGGATGAAGCACGAGTTGTCTCAAAGTGGGATTCCCAGTGCTTTTACTGAATTTTCAGCTGCTTTGATTTCAGCAGCCCTTTATGGAGTGACCTTGTGTTTGGAGTGGCAGGAGATAGGGTGGCAGGGAGGAAGAGGGGCAGACAAAATCACGTGTTGGTATTTCTGTAAGGGTTAAAAACTGCTGCCAACATTGACCCAGAACCATTGGTCTAAACTTCAGATAAACATTCATGTTTTGCCAAGAACAGGTTGGCTAAACAAATTCAGCCAGCTAGGTTGGCTAAGCTCACTCTCTTCTGTTGAAATCAGTGACTTCTAAATTATATTTGTGGTTTTTTGTATCTGTTCCTCAAAAAGTAACAACACTGAGAGGCACTGTTAGATCTGCTTCTCCAAAATCCACTGCAAGATAAAGCCACAAAAGCTTCCACTCTGAAGGCAGTGAGAACTGTTGGATGAAAGAAAAGCCAAAGCTGCAGCAGGCTGCATTAAAAGCACACAGAGGTTTCCTGGCCAGTGGTCAGTCACCTCTGCACAGTCTGGATCTGCTGCCTGCCACTGCAGTGTGCAGCAGCTTCACATGGGAGCAACATCACTGTATGCTCATGTGATTTGTCATAACCCAACTGTAAACACTCATCTGAAGAACAAAGCCATTTTTGCTTTTTGGTAGGCACCATATACTCATGAAAACTTGAATAATCACTACTCTATGCCACTGTCATTAAACAACTGCTGTAAAATCTGGTTAAATTATTTTGGTTATCAAGTGATTGCATAATATCTTCTTTAACAGACAGTGCTCTGGAGTCCTGAAGTAGTGGTTCAATATAAACTATCTGTGTGTGAGTTTCACTCATTTTGCAGAGTTTACCTAGGGTTCAGTCCTGTCAGTCACTTCACTAATGTCTTTCAAACACCTTCCTTGTTGAGGCACAAGCTGGACACAAAATCTATTGCTGTGGAGAGATACTGTGACTAATTCTGGCAGTCCATACACACGGGTTCTTGATATATCCAATATATCCAGCATTTGCTAACAGTCCCCTTAAAGAAGAAAACAGCAGCTTTTCTACACCTCTGCATCAGTTTGGAGAAATTCTTTTTTCAGTCACATTATTATTGCCACATTTTCATTTAGAGGAGTGTCAGCAGATGAGCATCCTTTGTCTCTTAGCAGTCAATAATCCAAGCTACAACTTGGGTCATAAAAATAGCCCAGTTGGGAATCAGCATTTCCCCCTCTGGTGTCCAGGCAGACAGCAGGGGAAGGGGCAGAGCCGAGTAAACACCAGGGAAGAACTCAGAGCAAATGCAAGCCAGGAGGAACAGAAGTCACCCAAAATCTGCCAGTAGGGCTGAGGGGGCCGTGTTGTCTGAGGTTTAGAAAGCAATTACTGATTGTGCTCAATAGCTGCAAGGGTTTGTTTTGGGCTTTTTTTTGAAAAGTCCCAAACTGTGTTCATAAATACTGTAAATTAAGGATATAAGGCTTTGTTAAATGGAAAGATCTAATCTTCCCTGTGTAATACAGGTGTGCTAAATTATGGGTTTGTGGATATGTTGAAGTATATAGAGAAAACCTTTTTTATTGTTCTGAATGCACAACTTTAAATCCAGCTTTCTAAAAGCAGGTGCATAAGTCTGTAATACACACTCCCCTGTTTCTTAGGGTAAACTTGTTATGGAGAGGAAATGGTGTTACGTTTCTTCTTTTTGGTAAAAGAGCAAATTAGTAATGCAGATAATATGAAAAAATAATTTAGTGTGAAATAAAGTTGTAGAATTGTTGAAGGAGAAGGAATTGTGATGGTTTATACAGTACAATATTCATTCAAAGCATTTTTTTTAGTTTAAAAAGCAGCAATGCCAGGCTACATGTCCAAAGTATGTGTGCAAGTCCTGGAAAGAGAGTATTTTCCTCCATTTTGTTTTTTGGACCACAGAGCTACAACAGTGAAAAACCATTTTTACAGAGAGGCAAGAATCAAAGTAAGGATGGAATGTACATCTGTGCAGTAGGGTGTATGTGTGTACATTTGTGGTTTTATCATGTTTGGATTTGCTTGCAAAATATTTCATTCAATTTTCACAGCAGTGACTGCTCAGTGCTACTCCAAAGTCCTCCCTCCAAAAACCCCGTCATTGTTGATTTATCCTTTTACAGCAGGTGGTGGACTGTTCATGCTTTCCTTTCCATTTGCTTTGGCCAGACAGTTGGGGAGGCAAGTTTCAATGCCTAACACCCAGGCATTAAAAATGTATCACTGCAATTATTTTTAGATAGTATAAATTGACATACCTTAAGCCAAATGCGTCCTCTTATCAGCCCATAAGGAACAGGTCCATAGTACCTGGAATCTGTAGAATTCCTGAGATTATCACCTTCTAACCAAACATGTCCTTTAGGCACCTATGATTAAGCAAGATTGAAATGTAAAAGGAAACCAGAACAGAATAGTCTTAAGCACAATTTGCCTTACAGTGTTTTTCCTGATTTCTGTGCTCTGTATTTCATGACTGTGTAATGAACTAAATTTTATTGAGTCTAGTAAGACCCACTGCCAGATTTAGAGGGATGACAAGGAGTGCTCCAAAGTATCTGTTCTATCATGTGCTTAAAAACCAATGGTTTGCAACAAAAAATCCAAAATGAAGATGTAAGAGGTTAGACCAATGTGACAGGGTCATTAATTTAATAGACTTCAAAAGAGGTCATTAGGATGTTGACTGAAAATCTGCCCTCCTGTCGCAGTAACAGCATGAGCAGGGCAGCCACACACTCATCAACATCCTGGGGCCAGCACCAAGGCTAGACCTGTTAGTGGATTCATGATGAACTAACTGGTAATTGATTGTGACATCAATTACGAATAATCTCATCATTTTATCGGAGTAGGCTTGTCAAAGTTCTAATTAAGATCACAGTTCATTCTATGTGCAGGCAGAATCCACAACACATTATATTGCAATAATGATGATCACAAAACAGCAAATCCCTTTTTATAATTTGAAAATTAATGATGGTGACCTTATACTATATGACAAAGACCTTTCATTGCCCATATATATTATGCATTAACTATATTACATACCACAGATTCATGGCATTCACTGGCTGACTCAATGACAAAATGAGAAACAGCAACATAGCTGTAATTGTTACCTAAATGAGAGTATGAAGCTTTCATATGTGAAAAAGTTGCTCCTACAAGTCTTAAACTAAGATATCTGCTTGGAACATAGAATACTATTTTGTAATGTTTTCTTAAAAACGTTTCAGATACAGTAACTCTTGTTATTGAATAACCTCTTTCAAGTTACCAAACAAAATACTTAATAATTACATTTCTAATTAGCTTTTGTTTCTAAAATTTTAAACCAGGCTGAAAATTTAAATGAAGCAACATATTCTCAATCTAGAGAACATTTAAGATGGACTTTTAACTAACATACATTTTTACAAAACCAAGTATGTAATTGAAACATTGCTACGAGCACAATTCAGAGGAAAAACATACTGAAACTAACTAAATAAACTATTTCAAATGAAACTCAAAGCATGAGTAGCCTGAATGGTTTAGAGCCATGCAGATTCTACACACAATAGTCTACCTAAGAGAATAAACAAAGTGAAATACGACTCTAGAGTAAAGGCTGGCTGTAAACCAGTAAGAACAAATCCAGATCCCCATTGGAGGAAACTGCAGTTGGTACTTGTAGTTGTCTGGCCAGGTAAAACTCCCTGGGAACCTGGTCTTTAATTTGAGGCTCTTGCTTAGCCGTGCTCCCAGGTGCCTGTGAGCAGACCAGGATCCAAGGGCAGCACACTTTACTGCCAGAGCCCCTTTGCTGAGCTGTGGCAAACGTGCCAGGTGTGGATTGAGACACCACAGGTCTCCTTTGGCAGTGGCAGAATGAAACACTGACTGCAGAAAGCGTCTGTGAGCCTGTGCATCCCTCCCAGCCAGCCCCTGCATTTCTGTGGCACCCAGGAAAGGTGCTGTAGGTGTGTCAGAGGGCACAAAGCCTGCCCTCAGCATTTCAGAATCCACACGTGACCAGCAACATCTAAGCCCTTTTGAAACCCACTGGTACCATCTCCTTCTACAGGCTCTGCTATAAAGGAAAGCCACCTCCTTTGTTTTTAACTGATCCACTGCTTCAACCAAGCTCCTCTACTGCTTGTTCTCCCAGTCCTTCCAGACAGGAATTCCCTTTTCAGCTGTCACCTTTGTTGTTTGGTAGGCTGATCAGATTCCTGGCACATGCATGGAAGGGCTTCCTCGGGGAAGGCCAGCTGGTTCCAGCTAGATGACTTTGGCCCTCCTCCTACCCAAGCAGCTTTGCAAACAAAAAAAACCAACCAGAAGTTACTTTATACATTTTAAAAAGCTTCTATCTGGAGTCAACCAACCTGTGTAGAATATGCATCTTGTGTTTTTGATGGTCTCTGAGCATGTGCTGTCACTGCTGTTTTCCTCAAAGATTCCATGGAACACAGCCTGTTCAGGATGTTAGCTGGATGTTCACTTTGTTCACTGGACCCACCCAAAGCACTCCCTGTGTCCACAGCTCACACATGTGAGTTTGTTTCTCACATGCAGATAACAGCATGAGGCAGTGTCCTGAGCTTTCTGGTGCAAACTCCCCTGTCCAGCATCCACTGGAATAACGAGTCAGGCATCAAACTGCTGTCACTGTGACAGATTCCCTCAGCAAACACACAAACAGGACAAGCTGGAATTACTATGAAAGGAAGAATTTTTTTTTCCTTAAATATAGAAAGCAAACCCACACTAACATTTCATGTTGCTGCAAAAGCATCACTTCTTGCAAGATGCTCCTGTTTCCCTGCTACTTCCCCTTGTGCTGTTATAGTTCCTCACTTCTCCCAGTTCACAGGGAGAATGTGATGCTCATCTTTTACTGTGTAAAATAAAGAACCACTCATAACTCAAGTATATCCAAAAACTTTCTAGAATACCTCCCATATGTCTACCAAGCTCCAAAATCACAAAAAATAAAATTAATTGCTTTTGCCTGCAATGGCATAAAACTACTTCCAGTACTAGGAATAGTTATTTGTCTAGACAAGATGTTCACAGTTTGCATTCCAGGTAGAACATTTGCAGTGAAGTGTCTTCCCATATCCTGAAATTCACCACTTAAGGTAATTTTTGCAGTTCTCCCTGGAAGGTCTGACTGGGCCCTACACCTCTGAATTTGGCATTAAGTGTACTATCACAATGTGTGATTCATCTAGGGATAAGGCACTGTAATACCTTTGTAGGGTGTCTGTCCATCATCTAGACACTTCACTACAACCTAGAATTAAGACGAGCAATAAAAATCCCAAGAATTACAGGAAAATGTAAAACCAAATACCAGTGACACACCATAATCATTAATTAAAAAAAAAAAAAGCAAAATCAAAACCAAAAGTAATATAAACCCCTTTGAAATAAAGACCAGTGCCAGAATCCTTTAAGGCTCTATGCACCAAGCCATGTCTACACCACATCACTGATCTCAGTGAGATTACTCAGAGGGAATAGTTCATTTGGAGTATCAGTCTTTGCACAGCCAGGACTCAATCTGAAACACTGCAAAGCTCTGCAAGCACACTAACTGGCAATAATATTCCCCAAAGAAAAAAAATTAACTGTTGAAAACCTGTATTTTTAGTAAGAATGTATTAATTACACAGCAATGTGCTGCTGCTGCCAAAAAACCCAAGGCAAAGGGAAAGTGGTGTGACAATTCACAGCGTTGCATTTTGGTATCTACAGGCAATGGACCTCTTAGACAAAGTTAACTGTATGCAAGAAGTACCACTGAAATCACAGTTCTGACTACACAGAGGGACAGTGACTACAAGCCCACACTGAGCACACTGATGAGGGGTAAAAGCCCTACACATAGGCCAGAACTAAAGATGGGAAAGTCTCACAGCGGAGTTTTCACAGCACGAATGGGACTCCTGCAGAACCAGCAATTCCTCAGCAGTGCAGGCTGCTGTGAAACACTGCCTCTGACTGTCTGCAGGCAAATCCCTGTGCCTCAGCAACCCCTGTGCCTCAGTTCTGGGCAGATTAGCTGAGGATTTACTTCCCAGGGACGGCAGTTCTCAGGCAGAACCGGTTATCTGCAGTGCAGCTTAAATGTGTGAGAAAGAAAGACACCCATCAGACACGACTCTGCTCCCTCTGCTCCCTCCCCAGGCTTTAGATCAGAAGAACAAGACTATCCTTGGGAACAACTGAGCTTGAAGCAGTAGTTGATTCTCTATCACCCAAATAAGCATCTTTCACTGCCACAAATTGGCAAAATTTGCAGAGCTGTTGGAATTGACTCAGTGGTGCAGTTAAAGTGGCAAAACTGAAGTTCAGCGCAGGTATTTGATGCATACTCACCAGCATAAAACATTAATTTACTTAAAGGTGGAGAACCACCAAATATTTATATTCTTTTGGTCTCCTTACATGATGCCAAACTTTTTTCTTTGATTACTCAATTATCTTCAACCCTAAGAGATAAGAACCCTGTGCTGCATTAACCGACATATTAGGAAACTAATGTATTGCAAATAAAGCCAACAGACTAAATTATCTGACTCAAAAATACCCCCAAACCCAACTAAATCAAAACAGACTTCTGTGGTTTGTGTTTTTTTGTTTTGAGAGAGCTTTTGCTAGTGCTTTTAGGGGACTTATAAACATGAATGTCTTGCAATCTCAAAAAACATCAGCACGTACACTCAGCTGGGAGTAGATGTTTGAACTTTTGTAAGGTCACAGGTATTCCCATCACCTCCAGCAATATCAAAGTTTCAAACTTAAGAAGAACTTTAAATCGTTCCCATCTTTTCTTTTCAGTTCAGAGGCTTCCTTCTTGAGCTATGATAAGAACTAATCTCAGTGCTGGACAAAAGAGTAAAGTCTGCAAGTTCTCATCTCTCCCTGCTAAAGTCTATTTAAGTGCCTCCTACTTTGGTACAAGCAACAAATGTAATTGCTTCATGGCCTGCGGGTGTTCATTTAACAAAAGAAGCTTTTGTGAATAAACCACAGGTGTTACCTTTCTTGATTAAAGTGAAATATGATGAAAGATTCTACAATATCAAATGACAAATTTACTAAATACTGATTAAATTGCCTTATTTAAGTAAATTGCATCTAGTTAGGATAAAACATACACCATAGAAATGCAGGAGTTTGTTTTATCACTCTATACTTAAAAGTCTCACATAACTACTCCTTAATCCTTTATTTATTAATTCAGAACCAAGATTGAATAATGCTTAACAAATACTTTTTTTAATGATCCAGCTGCTCCAGGCACTGTTTCTGTAGGTTTATCATAAATGTTGTTCATATTAAGGCTGCCATCTGTACAAAACCCAACTACATTAATTTGCTCAAAATTTTCAGACTCAGGCTAAGCATTTATATTTACTTTTTTGCGCTGAAAAAGCTATGAAATGGTAGCAACCACACTGGAACTTCAACAGCATAGCAGATGTTAAGTGAACATTTTCTGTGTATCCTTAAAAGGCTGAATTACCTGCAATTTAATATTTAATATAACAGAATGAATTTACCTTAAATTTATAGGTACTTCCGAAGAATTTAGCATTTTTCCTCTACTTGCTGAACAGTTTAAGCTGCTTATGAATAAGACATGATGTACTTGACCTAGTTTGTTTAAATGCACATATTAAAAAGAAGACATTATGATGTTGGTCCAGGTTGTTATTAGAGAGGATGACAGTGAAACAGTACTGTGTTTTTTACAGAAATCAAATTCATTGTGATTACATTATTTATATTATGAATTCATTCTCTGTACTAAGACATTTGTAATTTTAATAGAAGACTTATAGAAAGGTAAGCTATGAAGCTAAGTTTTGAAATTAAATCTTAACCAATATTAAAATCACATACTTAAATTAAAATCACACTTCAGCGTTAACTCACACAGCACGGTGAAACTAAGAAATATTAACTTAGGCTTGAATTTCTAGGACATTTTTCTCCACTGTGCAAGCACACCAGTTGGGTGTTGTTCTGTAACAAAAATGTGGGTAAACTGTTACAGTGACTTGTCAGAGGACTCATTGGTTATTTCAATGTTTGGGGTTTAACCACTGCTGCTCCTCCTAAACTTGGTGTAATGTAACAGGAGTAACTACTGCTGTTCTGAGCTTGACTACCTGAAACTCAAAAAGTTTGATCACTACATTCATGGCTCAATAGGAGAGGTTTTCACATCACAGATGCCTATGCCACTCAAATGAGAAAATATCTGATTTCTCTCATTATCACTTTTTACCTGTTCCAGAAGTTTTCGACTGTGTTAAGTAATTCAAATACTTGGCATGCATTGTTTACTGCTGTAAATATTTAATGCTGAGAGCTAGATCATATTGTTAAATACACAGACCTCAATCAGCTGGAAAAGCTATATATCTGATTTCTAAAATTTCTAGCTGCAACCCTAAATTTAAATTATTAGTCATCTTTCCTTTTCTAAAACTATTATCAGTTAAAATTAAAACTAACTGGTTTATGTTCTTAGGCCGAAACCTTCAGACCCAAATCTCCTAGATACATTTAGGAACTCCTGAACAAAAATTCAGAATATGTCTGTGATTCACCAGCCCAGACTCTTATTAGCCTTAGATTTACAGAGGAGGAGTGTTTTAGAAGAAAATATTGATCACAAATCCATCAAAGACTACTTATCAGTTTGCAGAGACCTTTCTGACAGCAATAATTAAGAAGGGTTTGATTTTCTTCTCCAGGTAACAGGTGATGTAACAGGGTCACCCAAAAGTGTAAGAAGTCTAAGAACAAAAAACCCTGTGGGTGCAAATGACAACTGGAACTTACTGATTCTAACACAGAACCCCTCACCATCCCTGGCGTGCCCTGTGCTCACTGATCTGCAGCTCAGCCTGGGAGAGCAGCGGCTGATATATAATATCATCAGGGTTAAGGAATCTTGTCTGCCAGCTCCATCAGGAGTGACCAGAATCTCTCCTGCATAGCTGGTACAATCAGATTAGACCTCATGCTCAAAAGCTTTAGCTGAGTCCCAAGTAGTTGGCTTCACCATCCTAAGCAGCTTCATAAAGGTTATTACTGAACTTTGAGCAGAGGAATAACAGAATCATAAAATGTAGCTACTTCTATGTTCTTGAAGTATCACCAAAACTTCAAAGGTAAAAGACCAAGCCACTTGAGCAGAAGAAACCCTGGAAATATTGGGAATTAGACTGATAAAATCCTTTGTGTTTCTTTTCCCTTGAACAATCTAGTTTTGATGAATCAGAATTTTGATTTAAAGTACTTTCAGAAAATTCAAGGTAAGCATGAGTCATGAACTCTCTATACTGGGATATAGAGCCATCTGCAAACCAATAAATATGCCAAATTAGCTCTCCTCTCCCACCAGACATTCAGCACAGCTTCTGGTTAGAATTAGGGCATGACTTTCTCTTGAGCCTTTACTACACTTGGAGCCAAGGAAGAGCAAGAAAATACCTTACTCATTTTCCATATCAGCAACTTCTGGAACTTACTCAGTGAAGTACTAAACCATGAGTGTAAACATTAAGATACTTAGAGCAAAGGGAAAAAAGTGGTGTTTTAATTAGGTTCATTTTTAATTGCTATTTAGAATATTTTAAAGACACTATCCAACAGTACTGAGTGCTGTGAAATATCAAACCCCTTTTCAGTGTCTTGCACGGCGTATCCAAAACCTGTAGAACTGGGCAGTGCTGTTTGCCTTGACATTATGTTATTCTTAGTGCCCACATCACATTCTTACTGCATTTGCCAAGAAGTGTTTAAGAGTTAACAGCACTGTGCAAACACAGTGAGGTGCATTATCTTGACTCCTGTTAGCTCTGGAGCTGGCACAGGATGAGGAGATGCCATCTCCGCAGCCAGGCTCACTTTAGCACAAGGCAAACACACTCCCCTCAGCCAGGCTGGCAGCATTAGTGGGAGCTGGGATTGATCACCAGCACGCTGTTGCTGAGATATGGATTTGTATCTCAGCTTTTTATCACCGGGACTTGCAAAAGGCAGTTCCTTATTTACAGACTCTGCCTCTATGAAGTGACATTATTAGGGACTACTTTTGTTTAAGTGCCACGAAGGCTCAGCATATTGGTGGTTTATGACATACAAGCTGTTTGATTCTGATGGTTTACCCCTCACTTTTTCACACTGTAAATAGGACCTGCAGCACAAGAACATATGGTACGTAAAGAAATTAAAGCTAAAGTAAATGGCATTAAAACAAATTCAAATAGAGCAATAGGATACTCAATCTGAATTATAAACCTGTATTAAGACTTCTTTAAACAGGAAATAAAAGCCTAAATATGAAAAATAACCTTTCAGCCTTTTTTTTAAGGACCATTTCAGGGGTTTACTGTGATTAATTTCCTTATTAATCCTCATTATTTACATTCATATAGGTAAATGAATAAAATATGGTATTTTTTAATAAGTGAAATTAGTTCTGAATACAACATTAGTTGTTTACCTTTTTAACTTCTGGGTTCATACCATATTGCCTCTGATACAGAAAAAATACATTATGCATTCTTAAATGTTTATTACAGCAAATACACTTGTTTCTATTTACAAATGTACATTTAGCACAAAACCAAAAATCCTGCAAAACTGCCAGCCTAATGCTCACATTTCATACTAGATAGCAACAAAAAGGAAAAGTACCTTTTCCTAACTTTGCAATATTATAGGAGTTAATTAAAAAAAGGAATTTCATTATACTTTCATGTAAACAGGAAGAGTTCCCTAATTATTGTTCTGCAGATAAACTCCAACCTCATGTACTTAAATTGTAATTTCAGCACACGCCTAATTTATACCACTCAGTTTTCTATGTGGCATTAGTTCCATCAGCCTGTAATCCAATAACTCCATCAGTTTTTTGATACAACTTTACACTTAGTGTACTCTGACAAAAATAATTTTCTCTTACGATGTATTCCTTCAGTTAAACACAGCAGCAAGAATATTTTAACTGCCACTGCTGTAGTGCATTTCTACTTGACTGAAACACCTCTTTTCAGAACAAGTTATTCAGCTTATATATGGTTTTATTTTTGTTTCTCTTCATTATAGCTTGGAAGGTTGGTTTGTTGTGTTTGGATTTTTTTTACATCTACAGGTAACTCCTTGGTTGTTTGCAGCAATAATTCATCTTATCTGTGTAATTTTACAGAGATCTACACATCATCTCTAAATATGAGAAGTATATTCATGAATGAACCAGCCCCTCCAGTAGGATCTGGTTTTAGCATTCTCTTAGGCTTCAGGATAAGAATTGTGTGTGACAATGCTTCTAAGCACAAAAATCCCTAATTTAAATACTGTAAAATATACCAACACTACCACTGACACAGTCAATACAGACTAAGAACAATTTCTGCTAACGTGACTCTAAGGATTCTCCTTTTAGGGCAAATCCAAAGCAGGTGCTTGCAGGAAATTTCACCCTCAGCTGCATGAAGTGCATTGTATTGCCATTACTCTGCCATCTCCAGGGTCTGGCTAACTCAGAAAATCCATCCACTTGTTGGCAACCACCAGCACAGACTGAAGCAGGGGTCTGAGCTGCCTAATTTGGCAATATTGCTGGCATCTGATATTCCTATTTACTGTGTAAGTCTGCAAAGATGACAGGAACTCCCCAAAACAGGAGACAAGCCCTCAAAGAAAGCTGAACAATTTGCTATAATAAAAACAAAGACTGCTCTCTGACCTTACACACTTTGGAGTCACAGCATTCACACACCACTCACATTTCCTGCTTGAAAAATGGCAGTCAGTAGCCAAATATAAAGTGCAAAACTCATGACACTTTCCAGGCTTTGCTCTCTTAAGGAGTGCTACCTTCCCCTGGCACAGACCCCCCAGCAGCACTCCTGGCCATTGGGAATCACAGCCCAGGCCTGTCCTCAGTTTGGACAATCATTTTTTCAAAAACTCACCTCAGGCAAGTATCAACAAAACTCTGTACATCTGCTGCCATTATTTCTGTGAGGAATTCTGTACTTGAGTTAAAAGTGATTCACTAAAATAAGGAATTTGATTAGGCAATTGCCTAAACATAAACATGTATCACGTTTCCCCTCCCCAACAATTTACTTAGTGAATAATCCAGCCTCAGTTACGAACATAAAGTACAGACATCCACATTGAGAATTTACTCTTCTGTAAAGGAAGTGTCTCCTGAACAGATGGAAAGACCTACCTCTTTACAAAGCACTAAAGGTAGAAGGAAAACAGGTATCAGGCACAAGAGCATTTCCATTTAGATAATTTCTCCTGGTAGATACAATGATGTAAGAATTAAAAAAGCTTGTCACTTTGCTGTATTTCCACACATTAGCCTTTATGAAAACAGGAAATGGACTCTGCATTCCTCATCTGCTCTTTCTCCTCATATTTTGCATTAAAACTGCAGACAAGAAATCCTGCACTAGGACAGACATTGTTCTGCTGGATCTTCACTTGGTCACTTCAGGGCTTCCAGAAAAGCTGGCATGCTGTTTTAAGTACAAATCTTTCCTGAACTTCCTTTACAAGACTAAGAAAAATGAGGAACAAGATGTTCAGAGAAATTCACTTTGTGTCTTCTGTCAGTGTACACAGAACTCAAGTTTCCCTCTCACGTTGATCTCCTCCTGGAAATGTGTATTCCACCACAACTATGAGCTCTACCAGAGCTAGAGGATTCCTTCAACTTGGTAAGAAAGGTGGGTTTGTGTTCTTTGGGGTTTTTGGTAGGTTTTTCCGTGGTTAAACAGTTAATTTGATTTGTGCAAAAACTAAATGTTCTGTCCTCCCCTTCAAAATGTAACATAGAAAGAGCTCCTTCTTGATGCCCACAAGTGACCAAAGTCTACAAACAGCAGCTCCAGTGGCACTGGCATTACACCACAAGTGCAGGTCAGAGGCCAAAGGTGTCTTGCCTCAAGGCTGGAGTGCAAGGAACAAATTCAAGACAAGAATTTTTGCTTTTAGTGAAGACAAACTCCACTTCAGCTGCTTAATCCAAATGATGCAATGGTACCCAGAGGCTCCCTGGTGAAGGTGGCTGCCTTTGGGCAAGCTAAACTCTTACAGGATTTATGTGTCACACATTGTGTGTTCCACAAAATTCTCCACTTTCACAGCACAGGACTTTGGCCACATTCCCATTCCTCCTATTCTGAGGATGAAGTGGATATGAAAGGGCAAAATCACAGCTTTGTTTAAAGATTCAAAACACCTGGAAATATCTGATGGCTCCACAAGGTGCTGAGTAGAGGTAACAGTCAAACACACTTCTGAGACAAGAAAAACCCTACATTTTTCTGTGATTATGATTCCTGAAGGTTTTTCTAATGACAACCTAAAAAGAAGTTACTAAAAACATACTGTCACTGGTCTTCCCAAACGTCTGTGAAGTCTATCAGCATAAGGACAAATGAACACTGAGATTATTTTTCCCTTTTTATTGCATCACCTGGCCAAGTTAGGAAAATTTCTACTTTTCCAACCATACTAAGGAAAATTAAAATATTGCTACATTGAAATAGAGATACACTAAAGTATAATTTTGAAAGAAAAATCTGCAAAGCTATTGCAGAGTCAAATACTAACTTCTTAGTGTTTAAAACACAGGAACAGTTTTGCCTGAACACCAAGCACCTGCACCTGTCATCTGTACTGCACTTTATACAGAGAACTTCAGAGTATTCTTCCAGGGAATAAGGACTAAGCAAAGGGCAGAGCAAAAACTATTATCTGTCTCCAGTTCCTACAAACACAAAAGGCAGAGAAAGCTTGGCATACACAGTCTAAAAGTACAACGTTTTAGTGTGCATATTCAAGAATAATGATTTATTAGTGTCATAATTTATGATTTATTATGATCCTCAAATATTGCAAATCCTTTACAGACCACCAGGCCTACTTAAGTAATCTTTACATAGTAAGAAACTCTAATACTTACATAGCTGTGACTCTTAAGGAAATCTGAAGGGTTGCTTGTGCAGACTTTATCCCCTTCCAAGCCAATTACTCTTTTACAGATATTTGACTTTGGGTCATTTGGGCTTTTCACAATTACAATATCTCCTCTGAGAGGAAAAAACAGAAACAAAAACAAAACAGAAGAACTCTAATTACAAACTATTTGGCTGAGTATATGAGCATCCATGTGTCTATTCCAAAAATATTCACACACATTAAAGATAATCCATTGTGCTGAAAATTCTTGTGTACAATTTTGGTTTCTTCAGTTCTACTCAGGTATAATTTCACAGAGTTTTAAAAGTGGAATGAAGTTTTGTTATTTAGATCATTTATTAAAGACTACAACCTGAGACCAGTAATACCCATAGTTGGCTTTCAATACCAAACTGCTTAGAGAAGAAGTTACATTCACTCAATAGAATCATTTAGGGGGAGAAAAAATGGGATTTTTTTTCTACTTTTTGGACAAAGCTGTGAAAGTGACAATAGACTAAATCCAAACTGAACTTTGACAAGCTGTTCATTGGGCTGTTAACTTTAACACCCTTCAGACACAACGAAAAATGACTAGTTAGAAGCAGACAAATACACCAAAAAGGAAGGACAGATTGTGGTTATTGACAAGGCCTGGCACAGAGAGTGTCAGATCTGGTCTCAGAGAGGAGCGTACTTTCGAATGCAATAAAAGTGGCGGCTGAGGTTCTCCGAAAAGACAATATCAGAGTTCTGAATGGTTGGTTCCATTGAGGGTCCAGAACACTGCAAATTAAAAATAAACGGGAAAAAAATTACTATTTCAAAATACATTTATCTAAAATAAACTTATGTTGAAATGATATGCTAATAAATTAGCAAAGGTGTAATGTGGAGAACTAAAAACGAGCTCCTCCAAGGAATGTGTGACGCATTTAAAAGCTCAGGGGAGCCTCCAGAGCACCTCTAACTCTGTTACAGCTCCACATTTCCTTGGGATTGGCCCTGAACTGCACTAGGTGCTACAGACCCTTACAGATTCCTTTCAGCACTGCATCTCCAAGAAATTTTTAGGAGCAGCGCTCAAAGCCCTACCAGCTTACCCCTTTCTCTTCTCTGTGACACAGAATCATCACAGAAGCTGCAAGAGCAGCTCACAGCCAAACTCCCCCATGCCCAGCAGCAGTATCTGCCAGGTTAAGGACCTGCAGAGGAGGGCAGGGAACATAAAACACCCAGGAATTTGGTCAGTGTGAAACAAAGGCATTTCCTATTGGTGACTCCAGCCTTTCTTAAAGAATGGGCTCTCTGCAAAAGGCTTCATCAGTTTCCCATTGACTTCAGTGATGCCTCAAGCAGTAACACATCAGAAAACATGTATGCCTAAAGTGGAAATAACTTTCATAAAGGCTGGACCTGCTTCCGATAAACTGTGTTAAATGCTTTGAAGAAAATAAGGAAACCTGAACTACTGACAGCATCACGCACAAAAATGTTCAGTATTACAGTTTTATCTCCTTTTAAATGTCATGAAAAGAAAGATTTACCACAACAATTCCTCCAAGGTACTCAAAGGCACAGTGTGCTATGCAGCCATATTGCACCGTGTACCCCAGGAACCGGAAGGTTTTTCCTAGGGCATTGCGGAGCATCCTACAGTGGTGCCGTGCTCAGCTGGCTCTGCAGCAAAACAGAAGAGGATCATTCACATTGGAGAACAACCAATCCAACATTTACAAACCCATCTCTGTGTGCAACAGATGGACAAGATTAAAAAAACCCAACAGTGTAATGCAACCAACAAATAATCAGATAGACCCGAAGAGGTGGATACAGAAATAAGGCATCAGGTCTTTCTGTTCTCAGCTGCAGCACAGTGCCATAACTTCTACAGCACATAACTTGTGAACAATTTTTACCCCCTTCCCCAAACAGTCAAGTCCAACTCTGATTAGGAGATCCAATCCCTGCAATGCTAATCTAAATAAAATGTTTCCTTACCACAATTTGACCGTTATACTTAAAGAAGTGGGAAACACATACTGAAGTATGTGAAGTATTGAACCAAGTTCTGCATTCAGCAAGAAACCTGTTCCCCTTAAACTCAGTGTTGCCTTAAACCACTGCAAGATTTCCCTCTGTTACTAAAACAGGTCAGTATAGTTTGCTAAGTAAAGACACTATGTTGAAAAGAAAAACAGGAAAAATGCTGTGTAAAGTACTTCAAAATTTAATAAAGACATCTTCTTCTACATTTCATTGCATTTCACTCATTAAAGACAGGGATTTAAAAGTGCATAGCTTTATTTTCATAACTCTCACTAGAATTTAATGGGAATTTTGCCTGAATACATTCAAAAGACAACCATTTATTGGGAACAAATATTCTCTACCAAGTTCATTTCCTCGTTCCAAAACAGGAAATACTTTTTTATTTGCATGAACATCTCTGGACTAGTGCAGCTTAAACCAAGCTGTGATTCATCATTCGTAAGATTATCTGACCATTTACACAGTAATGACCCAAAATACAGTGGAAAACAGAAAAGTCTTGCATTGTGTCATTGGCAGAGGCAGCACCCAGCACAGTGCAGGACACACTGCAGGAACTGAAACAGCTCCCTGGAAGGGGAATGCTCTTTCAGCAGAATTCATTCTGGTGAGGCAGAGAAGTGGTTGGCTCTGCTCAGTTCAGTGCACCATGAAAAGCACCAACCAATGCCTCACTCTCAGGGCCAGACACACTGTGAGCCCAGAAATGTAGCACAAGTGATCAAAGGAAGGTGGAGGCACAGCAGATGAACTCGAGTTGCAGAACTACTGTGAATGCATGACCACAGCTACGTTTTGAGAGAAGCCCATCATCAATGTATCTTAACAGGACTTGCTAGAAAGGCAGCTTCACATTGCTTCTCTGTTCAGGGAGGAAGAAAAATACTGCACAAGCATCCTCTATTTTTGCTCCATGCTATTCAGAAGCCTTATATTAAGAAACTAAGATAGTAGAGAATTTAGGCACCTGTGGGTATTGCAGATAAAAAGGCATTTACAAACAATGCATTATAATGCCCAGAGTACACAGATCAATTTGGGACAAATAAACAGTAAAAACATTTAGGGAATGTGCAGACCCCCAATGCCAACAGCTGTCAGGTAGAAACTAAAATAATTTTATTATGAAACTCCAAACAACTGCTATACATTTCAGAAAACAAATTTCAAAGTGATTGTAAGCAATTTCCTTTTGGATTTTGGATGACACAAATCCAGGGACAGTTACCCTGGACATGTGTTTCCCTGTGATGCTTGTGAATAGATTTGGGAGCTACTCAGGGAAACCCAGGGCTCAGAGTGAGCTTTGCCTGCTGCCAGAGCTGCCATGGTAAAAAACTAACCACAAGGACAGAAGATGAGTGAAGAGCTCTTAAATTTTGTTCCCAGTTCTCTTAAAATAAATTCTTAACTCCTAAGACATGGATTTCACCAACCCCCATTTATAAACACAGTACAAAGGATTTTTTTAAATGCTCAAGCTTATCAGATTTTATAACAATCAAAAAATTCCCAGCTTTCTATAAAAGCTTTTGACTACTACTCAAGAAAGTTAATTTCAAATGAAGGTATATATATTATACAGATTATACAGTCTGACCCTGGCAAGGTACCTCCTGAGGATGAGAGGGTGTTTTACATGTTAAGGTTCATCTTTAGACATTTAATATCCATTCCAAATAACTAAAATCCTAAAAGTTTCCATGCAGTTTGAAGTTACAGCTTCCAGTTAATAAATGGTTGTAGCAAGAGTAAGTCCAGTAAAGAAAACACCAGAACAAACTAGTTTATTTAAAAAAACCCCACAGAAATAATTAACGTGAGCATCATGAAAATATAATTTTTTCCACTGAGAACTTCCTATCAGTACATTTTTGAAACAATGTCATACTGCTGATCATCAGAAAGTAAACAGTTTTCCACATCACCCAATTTTAATACAAAGTACCATCAGCAGGCAACTCCACCAGATCAAACATAAGACCATTAAGCACAATAAAACAAATTATTTAAGTCACAGGCCCCTTGAAAACTTAATGGCTCTGTAGTATAAACATCCTTATTGCAGAACTAATGGCCTAAAACTTCTTGTAATTACTTCCAGGTACTATCTACTATCATACTGTAGTAGCTGAAAAATTTATGCTGAAATCGACATTGGTTAAAAAAGGTCACACATCCATATTTATCACAGAGAACACAATTTGGTTATTTTACCACAACTGCACAGTTTATTCCCCAGAGCAAATAAAATGCAAAATGTAATTACTATTATCTTCTATTCCCTTTTCCTTCCGTAGCCTACGCTTTCATCACTCAGTTTTTTGTTTGTTTGTTTATAAAATTAATCACAGCTAGCAGGGTAGAAATCACTTTGAGCCTCATGAATGACATCCAAGAGATGGGAAAGGATTAGTTCTCAGTTGCTGCCAGTTATAGCGCCAGGTGGCTTTTTCTGCAGCGAAGGTGTTACCGATAATCCCATTACATTGGTACTAAATCTTGCAGACATCAAAATTATCACCAAGGTTCCTTTTCATCCCATCCTTTCCAAATGACTGGAAGTCGCTTCACCTGAAAGAAGTCAAATCCACATGCAGCTGCTGTTTTAGCAGCCAGCGGACTCCCTGAGAATGCCAATTGTGATCCAATTTCGCTGTGCTGGTGGCCCCCTATTCCCTGTCCAATAATACATCTGTTAAAAAATCCTACAGCTACAAATCAAGTTTAATCCTACCAGGGACCTCATGTTGGTCTTGTCTTCCAAAAAGGCAGCAGGTTTTGCCGTCTATCTCTGCCAGTGTCTGGGGAATACTCTTTAAATCCCAGCTCTACTTAGAAGAATAAGCTAAGGATCACAAAACATGACCTCAAAAACCCTGATATGACTATATTCTGACCCAGAGGCATTCATTCTAGGTGAAGATTAGAACTTTGCATAATAAGATTACACAGCAAGTGAATGATATCAAGGGACTATCCATATGCAGCCGCCTGGTTTTCTATAGACAGCCTGTGCTCTGCAATATGCAGTGCAGACGAAACAGAGCTTGGGCTTTCTAGCTGAAATAAAATAGATTCACATAAATTAGTTGGCCATTTCCAGATTCCTAAATCCCCTATTACATCTTTTATTGACAGCTCCTGTGAGGATAGCACAAATGGTATTCTCTTTGTACTCTTTTGCTTCTGTAACACTCACACTCTGAGGGAAATGTGCATACGTTGTCTAGAAATTAACATCTTGTTTGCTGTAATCCTGGATTACAATTAGCTGTGTACATAATAAAATTAGATAATCAATGAGCTGATTTATCATTTCCAGAAAACCAATGGCATTGTGTAAGACAATTTAAGATACGGTGCTGGATTTTTAAACACAAGAAAATCTAAGTTGCAGGCACTGAAAGTGTGACTAAACAAACCACTGGACTTGGCACTAAACAGATTTTTCACTTTCATAAAAAATTTCTGGTCATATTTGATTTACTTAATGTTTCCCAATCCTGGAATTTCACTGAATATGTAGTAAGAGGTTATCAGTTTTTCCTTCCATAACAGAAACTCTTCTCCTATGTTCTCCTAACATTCTCCACTTCTAACCAGACACCTTTCTCTACATGTAACCTGCACCATCTCTTTCCCACAGAATTACTCTGAGATTACTTTAAGAAAAATCCAAAAACCCAAACCAAAGACAAAACTGCACGCTGATTAGGCCATTTCAATATTTATGTTTGAGCTGTTATTTATACTAAACTATTACTTTTAAACTTCTGCATGAAACTGATGTTACATGTGCTAGAAGAGCAAAGGGTGTATATCTTGTTTATTTGGATCCTTTCCTTATCAGATATGCAATATACAAAATGCTTTAAATACTCTAATTACAATCTGAGGATTCTGAACATCTAAAGCAAAACCAAGAACAATTTTCAAAAGGTCCCTCTGTGCTGGGGATCAGACAGAATTGTTTTTTATTTCCAGCTGTTGCTTTACTCTGGAAGGAACACTGGACTTGGTCTGGCAAATGTGAGCAAGCCTGGTGATATTCTGGAAGTGGTAACTTTTTACACATTCTCTCTACCAGGCACTGCCAGTCTGTCTCCAACGAGAGCTCCTTCAGCTACTGATGTCAGGCTGACAAGGAGTTTAATCCTGTAAACAGAACGCACATAACACAATTCGCTGGTGTTAAATAACCAGAGACAACCAGAGACAAGAATGAGCAATTTCTCAACACACATTTCAAGCAGTTCTCACTGGTTCTAGTTACCTTTGGGAAGCAGCTCCTAACACTGAATAAAACGCTGTTTTAATGGCCAGGTGCATTCCAAAGCTTCTCCTCCTCTGCAGCTCCATACACTCCTCTTTGCTGAGCAGTGAAATCCAGACAGCTGAGCAAAGGCAAGCCTGGGCCTCTGAGGGATGCCAAAATATTCACTTTACAGTATTCTGTAACAAGGTCAAAGTCAGGACAAACACCAAAGGTCTGGCAGACACCACAGTCACCTTTTCTTGTAACTGAGAAAAATGGGCTGTGCCTACATCACGATGCTCAAACAACTACACGTGTTTACCTTAAATTTCACTACCTTCACTTTCTTGAGACACAGACATATAAACATTGAAAATTTATTTCAGTTTAGTAAGACAGAGAGTTACAAGCCTAATTTTCCCATTAGGCACTAAAAATCTACAACCCTACAGAATCTGAAGTTGCCCATGGCTCACGTGGCCCCTGCACTGCCCAGCTGACACATCTTGTGGAAACATGATTTTGGAAGTACTTCTCAAAGCAGGGAATAAAAGAGGAGTAAATAACCCCCCTATGCAATGAGAACTAAAAAGGCTGTTTACTTAAAATATTTTGTCATTACAAAGAGGATGGTTTACTGGTAAAAACCAGCAAACCCAACAAAAACACCACGAACAAAACCCCAAACCCTCTCCACATCAAACAACCCCTTCACATTTCAGTACACCATCAGCAAGACTATTTAGAAAAAATACTTATGACCACTGTTGGTCTCAGAGAGAATGCCATCATGGAAGAGTGCTCCACAGACTTTAGGAACACAGAAGTCACAAAGTATGAAATCTTTAAACAAATAGCAAATCAAACCTTACAGACAATTAAACCATAAACAAACCATCAAACATCTGAAAAATACAAAAGCAAAAAAACAAGACCCGTTTTAGCACTGTCAGAAAACAGCAGTGAAGAATCCTTCTGTATGTTTATCAATACTCCCCACTTATAAGCATCACCTTCTAATGAAACAGCTGATGCACACACTCTGCATTAAAAAATGTGTTACAAAACAGGAGAAAGGGAACACAGTCAGACAAGAGAGTGCTCAGTATCTACATTTTCAAGTTACCTGAATAGAAGAAAAATGCAAATCAAGTGCTTATCACTGCCATTATTCTGCAAAAACGTTGACTGCTTTCCCAAACTGCTTTTTAGTTACAAAGTTCTAAATACACACATGTACATGGATTTAAGGACTTTTTTCAGACCAAAATGGTATTTCACGAGAGTTTATGCAGTAAAAATAAACGGTAATCAGTATTTTTTCTCATTGCTCAATAAAATTTTATTAGTTATTTCTGAACTGTTTTATGTGTAAAACACAAGTTCTGTAAGGTCTTCTCCACTTAGAGATACAAGTATAAAAAAGTTCCAAACATCAATAGATGAGTGCAATGATATTCAGTCTAAGTTAATCCCCAGACATCCAAATCCATGAATAAAAATTCATCAGTTTTAAATACACTGAGCCTATTAAGCAAGAACAAAAGCATATGCACAAAAGAGCTTTTAATATATTTCAAAGCCCACAAGAGCCATGGTCTCATTAAAATTATAAATTACACAAACATGGAATAAAGATTCAAACTGCAGTGCAGCTAAGCTGATTACAGCAAACCCCGCGTTCCATATGATAACACACCATGGCCCTCCCAGATGGGGGCTTGGAACAAAAAGGCCATCACTGCAGCTAGGGAAAACCTCCTTGTGATCTCTGGGTTCTGTTCAGCAGATGACAGCCAAATAATATGTTGATTATTCTGTTTGTGCTGCTAAGCTTGTAAGATGGAATAAAAGCGATATGATCTATTGTGAACTCCATGCTAATGTGTTGCTCCACTCATAAATAATATACTGAATTTATTCTGAAACTATCTTTTTATCTGACTTCCAGGTTTTAAATGCATGAACTAAAACAGAAAGGCAGCACAAGCTATTATTTAATTTGATGGTTTTAGGTAAAAGATACAGCTGACACAATAATAAAATGCGAAAACTGACTACTTAGTGAATCAAATAAGTAGGTAGAGGTGCCTTTCTCCAATTTAGCAAATGATTCCAAGCTGAGGTGCAGAGCACCTGCAAGACATGAGCACATTCCAGCCCCACAAAGTGCACTCTCACTAATACCAAACACATCACCAAGCAGGGCCTGTATGGCTCATTTTACCACAGACATCCACCCCAAACAGTGGTTTCAAATGAGGACACAAGAACTCATAGAACAGAAAAGCAGTACAGAAACAACCACTGTATAACTTCACTGTATCATGTCTCTCTGAACTGCCTTCTTAAAAACTATTTAGATTTTTAATAAGTGATCAGATTTTATTTCATCTAAATTTGCTCATCTGGTTTGTTCCAAAAGTACAGAACATGGCTTGCCCTTTCTTCCATAACACATTGCTTTGCTAAAAGGAAAACCAGTGACTGGTCATACAGCTCCTACCACAGATATTTTGTGTGTGCTAAGAAGATTGGTGACATTCCTACAATTTATTGTTTGTGAATTTAAGTTCCTTTGTGCCAGGAATGTTAAAAATTGTATTAAAAAATCACTGTGGCTTGGCAACAGCATGAGAACACCAAGATCAAACATTGCTTCACACTTCTTGGAAAGCACAATTGAGAAAAGGTGGAAGCATGAGGCTCCAAGAATGTGCAACAGTTTTCTCAGAAATATAGATTTTTCTCTTTATTTTTTTTTTTTTTAAGCTTCATTACCTTCCTTCCTCTGCTACGGACACAGTCACAGCTGTAAATCACAGAATTATTGAAAACACAGCTACTAAAGAGAAGGTATTCTAATAAACCTTAGGGCTAAAACTGCAAATGAATTACCCCTCATTGCAATGAAATAACACACTTCTGTTCTTTCCATGCAAACCCAAGACAGGACTTGGGAACAATGAGGGAAACTCACATTCCCAGCAGCACCCACAAGCTCAGGTGTGTCCCATTTGCAATACACTGAGTTACTCTGCAGTCACCAGTTACAGGATTGTTATTTCTAGGACCTTGGTAACATTGTGGCTTCCCTCAATCTGTTTCAGTATCTACAGTTTGAAATGTTAATTCATTTTCATTCCTCTTACATATATTATCTCACACAAAATGCAATTTAGTACCTGGGGGGGGAAAACTGGCAGCCCTGCTCCCAGGTACATGCTCCTGAAATGGGATTCCCACAAACACAGCACTTCTGGCATGGAATTGGCAGGCTCAGTGCAGGAGATGGAAGAAGCTGAATCCACTGATATAAAGAATAACAATGGTTTGCTAAAACACAGCCTGGATACAAAAAAAAAAAAGGCAGATATTCAGTGCTTCCTGATGTTTTTTTCACCAAAACATTATCCCAATTTTGAAACAATTCAAGTTTCCCTAAGTAGCCAGTTGTGAATCTGGCTTTACAATGAGTTTTACTAGGTTGCTTGCTTGTCTTTTATCCAACTTTATAACTCACACTGAAAAATCTAAATTTTATTTCCTGACTACTTAAAGGCCAAAATTACTATTTTCTTCATCTGCCCCTCAGTTGTCTAATCACTTTACCAAATTATTTTTCTAGTCAAATTTTTTGAAGAGTAAGCAAGGCTCTGTTTCACATCTCTACAGAATTATTGACTGCAGAACACCCTGGTTCATGCCCCACTCTGGATGGCCAGAGTGCTGTGAAAGCTGGTGGTGGCTGAAAAATCAACCTGGCACTCCTGTCTGGAATACCTGTGGGAGACAATAACCAGAAAACATCATTGGCCAGTACACTGGAAACCTGAGGTTCCCTGTTTGTGGGTCTCACCAGGAAGTATGAGAACACAAAGAAAATAATCTCTATTAAGTACAGCACTAATCTGTATGATGCTTATTAAGACACTAAATTAAACTCACAATTCATTTGCAAGATTATTGTTCTGCAGCTTTCAGTAATATTATACTGAAGAGTTCTGAAACCACAGACACATAAAGTAACTTTTAAAATATTTTCTTGTCTTCAGCACATACTACTTTAATTCACATCTCCTAATTTACTTCTTTTTCAAAACAGCTGTTTAAATTCGACATAGGTTTAAATTTTTTTCCCTGCTGCTCAGGATACCCACAAGGATGAATTTAGGTAACATCCAGAGGCTTTCTGAATAAGATCATACCATGTCTTATATAAAATCAGGCAAGTCCTAAACACTCCAACTAACTCTTTCGTTCACCACAGACTGACTGGATAAGCAGTCTTTAAGCTTTTTCACACTGAAAAAAAACCAGGTCTTTTGGTGTCAGAGCTTCCAGGATTAAACATTCTTTCCAGTTGTTGGCTCACGGCCTGAAGATCCTGCACTTTCAAACTTATCCCACTCTAGCTAGTTCAAAGATCAGGAAAATGAAGCCATCTTCTTTGCAGCCGTAATCCACGACCCATGCTGTTAGATACTTAAGAACATCTCCAAAGCAAACTACCTTGTCCCAGCTCCCAGCGGGGGCTCAGCGGGGCGCTGGGTCACATGACAGCGAACCCGGCCCGCTCAGGTGACTCGGGGGATAATCTGATTTGGGGACTAGAAAACTTTAATCAGTACAGTCTCAAACCAGCACATTCCACAACTCAGCGGCGAAGCAGCCTGGCGATGGAACAGCAAACACTAATAAGATTATGAATTAAAACTGCCACTAGGATGTGCTTTTTTGGTTTTCTAGCCCACACGTAAATCCAACCGAAAAGCATCACTGAAAACTGCTCGGCCAGGCACACGGGTTTGAAATAAAACGGGCTGCATTTTGTTCAAAGACAAGAGCGCACACGAATCTTATGCAGCACAATTAAAACCTTGGGAAACCATTCATCTGAGAGCAAAGACAACAGAACACATCCCTCAGTAACACCGCGCTGTTGAGGACACTGCCCACACCAGCTGCTGGAGTGAGCTGGGGCCCTGTGAGCCCGCACAGACAACCCACGTGGTGAAGACAGGCCACGACAACTCTGCTCCTCTCACCAACCACAAATATCCAAAGCACACTCCAAGGACCCCTGTTTTGGGGACACCAGGATTTTCCCCAAACCTGCAGGCTACAGCTCTTGAGGAGAAACACCAAATGTAGATCAAATTCCAGGCATAACCTGTTCCCAAATGTTCAGCTTGCTCTCTCGCTCACCACTGTATTCCCTCCATTTTTTTTTCACCCCCAATCCTCTTAATCCACCTTAGAATCTGAATTTTGCACAGACAAGGAGCTGAACTGGGCCAGGAAGTTTGCAAGAAGAGGAAGACAGAGAGCTTGATTTCTCCACAGCACAATTAGGATTTGCAGCTAAAATTGACATCCCCATTTGACCAGGTCTACGTGACAACATGTGAGCTGCAAGGAAGGAAAGTTGATTATTCTACAGTTAAGGACATCCCAAAATAGACAAAAATGTTTAAACCTCTCCATTCTCCAATGATCTGAGTATGACCACTGCCCATTGCCATAGCTCATCTGACAAGAAACAACTTCCTAAGACACTTCTGAGCACTGGAAATCATTTCCATGTTCCTTAGTTTCTCTGCATTTCCATTCTATCCCCAGAGCAGGAATAGTAGGATTTATCTAGCTCATAATGTGCATTTGAGGATTAAGGTAATGTCTAGAATGACAATTCCTGTGGTCTTGCTTTCTGCCAGACAGCAGATCCTAGTGGGATCTTCTACAATGACTGAAAATTCACCTTTTCAAAACTGGACACGTGAATATAAGCAAATCTTCAGTATAATTCAAAAAGAGTGAAAAAACCATTGTCATTCCTGAAAATGAAACATCATTGATTTAAAAATAATTAATTAAAAATAAATATGAAATTAAGCTTCCATTAAATTAGTTCCTTCTCTGTAATCTGTCTGAAATACAGGTAAAGTCAGATGTTGTAAGCAGCATTTTCACAGGCACATATACAGCTGGAAAGCTTTATTGTAGCAAAATGTTAAAATTTGGAAAAAACTCATCTATTGAAAAATAGCTTATTTCCACTCACTTTCTAAATCAGTAGGGCTTTAACTGCACCCATCAGGTTAAAATGTGACTGGGCAAAAATGAACATCACAAACAGAACTACTGCCATATTTTAAAAGTTCAGTTCTCCTCCTGAAAAAGTTGTATCTACTTCTCCATTATTTTATTAGATATGAAACAGTCCCTCCTACTGTAAGTTACAATGGCAGACACAATTTCTCTATATTTGGAAAGATGTTGTTTTTACAAAAAAAAATTATAACAAAAATATCACTTTATGTAAAAATCCATGGAATTCTGAAATAACTGCAAAGTTCACAGCCAGCATGAGCTGGGAGGTTGGGCTGCTCCCCCCATGGTGTGTGTGTGCCCTTCTCCATACAGCACCAGCTCAGCAGGATGGCACAAAATAAAACTATTGAGAAAGTCAACTGATAGTTCCAAGTCAGGTTAGAGAGCTCAATCAGCTCAAGGAGGGAAGTGAGAAGCACCAGGGTTTGCTGGACTGGAAACAGAGGAGGAGAAGGGACTGACACTTCCTCTTTTGCACTCCTGAGCCACTGAGATTTCCAGTAAGTGTGCAGCTTATCCAAGAAACACTAAAACTGGCAGGAGCACAGCACAAACATTCCCATTTGCAAAATACTTTCATTATGTGGGCTCCCAATAGCAAAGAAAAGAAAAAAAAAAAGAGAAAGAATTATTTAGCCTCCAATTTTAATTGCCCTGTAGGAAGATGAGGTTTAAAGAGTATAAAAAAACCCTCATATGTTAGGCAAGCAGTGATGAGAAATGAAAGAAGAAAAGAGAGGGCTCAGCCCTGGATATATGTTTACACCTATCCTGTGATGGGAAGACAATCTAGAATAGTGTATTTTAATTAAAAAAAACAAAAAAAACCAAAAAAAACCCAACAACAACAAAAAACCCAACTAAAAAAACAAACCAAAAAAAAAAAAAACCCACCCAAAAAAACCCCACCAAAAACCAAGAAAATACTTTGTGTTAATGAAGTAAGAAAAGAAAATGCACTGCTTGGAACGGGAAAAAAACCATCACAGGGGTTGAGTACATGCAGTTTATCACTTGATTCTCTTTCTGACATGGAAGCAGTGACTGATCCAAGATATCCTGACCATTGGATTATGTTACAGAACAAAGTGCTCCAAGAGATATGCTGCAGTTACTGTGTTACACACACCTGCAAGAACTCTCACCTGAATACTCAGGGATTGGGGCCCCAGTACAGTAAGAAATGGCAGAGTTACTGAGGTGTTTTAGAAGTGCAGAACTGGAGAACTCTCTCTACATTTCAGCCTCCTCTTCAGTTAGACAGAATTTACACCACAGGATCCCACTGACACAAACAGATGCCCAAACCTTTCAAAGGAATTGTGAATTATGCTTTGGGTCTTTATTTTGTTGGCCTTTCCTGTTCCAGATATTCACACCTCGATGGTCACATATTACAGAAGTGAAATTAAACACCCATATTTATTGCTTGCCATGGTTTCCAATCTCCTTTGATTTTCTCCTCTACAGACAGGTACTTCTAAATTCCACTAAACAATAATCTATACTTCAAATCAAGTATTATTTAGCATGTCAAAGTTTAACAGAAAATGCAAAACATTAAGACTACTCCTCTTGATACTCCTGATAAAAGATCTTGAACTGTCCAGTGCTGAGCATGTGAGGAAGCTTGGCCAGCAGCAAAAAGAACATCATTTCCCGAACTAGGGAGACATCAGACTGAAGTTTCATGTTCCTGAATTTGAATTGGATACAAAAAACTCTGAGGTTCAAGACTGCCCACATATTGTTGCTCTTTCATGCTGCTCATATTTACCATGAGGATTTTCCCCCCTCAATTAAAAAGAGACTCAAGAACCACAAGTGTTCAAAAATTTAGCTTAGAACAACAATAAACATTATTCATTGGAATTAAAGAGTGAGAGATTATAGTATTAAACTTCGTTTTTATATTCTGCTGCATACAAGTGTCTTCAAGCAGAGCTTGGGATGCATCTGAATCACCAACAGGTGAAAAACAAATATAAAACCACTTGTGATAGTGGCCGTTCTGTAAACTGACAAGGGCTTCCCTTGCTTTCAGAGAACCAGAACACAAAGCGTCGACTGACAAAGCAAACATACTAGAATTTGTCAAAGCATTTTAATGTCTTTCAACTTTTTCTACCACACTCAGTCTCGCTCCAGGGCCATCACGCTGATGCGAGATCTCGCTCCCAAGTTAAGGCATTGAACCGGACACTTGCTACAGGTCCGTGGCTATGTACAAACAAGCAGGGACCCCAAAGACTTTATGTGACACGCAGTTACGTAAACACGTTTTACAAACA